>JAXRKP010001346.1:30000-136529 GCA_037039925.1 Doris montereyensis | reverse complement strand
TAAACGGTATCCCCATAATCGTATCCCCATCAAGCGTATCCTCACAAACGGATCCGCATAACTGTATCCCCATAAAACGTATCCCCACTTAACCGTATCCTTATAAACGTATCCCCGTGAACGTATCCCCATAAACTACATCCCCTTAAACGTATCCCTGTAAAACGTATCCCCATTAAACGTATTCCCCATAAACGTATCCCATAAACGTATCCCCCCTAAACGTTTCTCCCCTAAAGGTATCCCCATAATACGTATCCCATAAACGTATCCCCCATGTAACTGTATCTGCTTTAGACGATATCCCCATCAACGTATCTCTTTAAACATATCCCCATGAACGTTATCCTTAAGCCTATCTCTAGAAAGGTATCCCCATTAACGTATCCCCATATAACGTAGCCCCATAAGCTGTATCCCCATAAACGTATCCCCATAAACGTATCCCTAAACGTATCCCCATGAACTTATCTCCATTAACGAACCCCATCAACGTATCCATTTAAACGTTTTCCTTTGCCTATCTCTATATATCCCCTTAAACGTATCCTTTTAAAAAGTATCGCATAAACGTATCCCCATAAATGTAATAAACGTATCCATAAACGTATCCCTTTAAACATATCCCTTTAAAACCATCCCTTAAACGTATCCCCATAAACGTATCCCCATAAACGTATCCCCATAAACGTATCCCTTTAAACTTATTCCCATAAAGGTATCCCCATAAATGTATCCCTATCCATTTAAATGTATCCCCCCATAAACGTATCCCTTTAAACATATCCCCATGGACATATCCCTTTAAACGTATCCCCATTAATGTATCCCCATAAATGTAGCCCTATAAATGTATCCCCATAAATGTATCCCTTTAAACGTATCCCTATAAACGTATCCCCATTAACGTATCCCTTAAAACGCATTCCCACAAAGTATCCTTTTAAGCATATTCCTTTAAAACATATCCTTTAAACGTATCTCTTTAAACGTATCTTTCAAATTTATTACCATAAACGTCTCCCATAAATGTATCCCCATAAACGTATCCATTTAAACGTATCTCATTAATGTATCCCCATAAACGTATCCCTTAAACGTATCCCCCATAAATGTATCCCCACAAATGTATCCCCTAAACGTATCCTCATAAACGTATCCCATAAACGTACCCCATAAATATATCCCCATAAACGTATCCATTAAACGTCCCCCATCAACGTATCCCCATTAACGTATCCCCTTTAAACATATCCCTTTAAACGTATCCCATTAAACATATCTCCATAAACGTATCCCTTTTTAACCGTATCCCCATAAAAGTATCCCTTTAAACGTATCCCTTTAAAATGAATCTCCCATAAACATATTCCTTTAAACATATCCCTTAAACATATCCCTTTAAACATATTTCTTTAAACATATCCCTTTAAACATATCCCTTTAAACATATCACTTTAAACATATCCCTTTAAACATATACCTCAAACATATCCTTTAAACATTTCTATATTAAACGTATCCTCATAAACATATCCCTTAAACATATACCTCATACACATATACCTTTAAACGTATCCCTTTAAACTTATCCCTTTAAACATATCCCTTTAAACATATCCTCATAAGCGAATCCTCATAAACGCATCCTTTTAAACATATCCCTTTAACCATATCCCTTCAAACATATCCCCATAAATATATCACTTTAAACCTATAGACTTAAACGTATCTCCATCAACGTTTCTTTTGAACGTATCCTCATAAACGTATCGTCATAAACGTATCCTCATAAACGTATCCTCATAAACATCCCCTCATAAATCCCTATGTCCATAAACGTATCCTCATAAACGCATCCTCATAAACGTATCCTCATAACCGCATGCTCATAAACATATCTTTTTAAACGATCCCTTTAAACGTAACCCCATAAATGTATCTTCATAAAAGTATCCCTTTAAACATATCCCCATAAACATTTCCTTTTAAATGTATCCCTTTAAACTATCCCCCAAAACGTATCCCCTTAAGCATATCCCCATAAACGTATCCTTTAAAACGTATCCTTTAAACGTATCCTAATAAACGTATCCCCATGAACCTATCCCTTTAAACGTATCCTAATAAACGCATCCCTTTAAACGTATCCCTTTAAACGTATTCCTTTAAATGTATCCACATAAACGTTTCTTTTTAAACATTTTCCGTGTAAACGTTTCCCTTTTAACTATCCCTTTAAAAGTATTCCATAAACGCTATCCCTTTAAACCTATCCCCATAAACGTATCCCTTTAAATGTATCCTTTAAATGTATCCCAATAAAACGTATCCCCATAAATGCATTCCCTTTAAATGTATCCCTTTAAATGTATCACCATAAACGTATCCCTTTACATTATCCCCCCATAAGCGTATATCTTTAAATATATTCTTAAATGTATCCTTGAAACCTATCCCCATAAACGTATCCCTTTAAATGTATCCCTTTAAACCTATCCCCATAAACGTATCTCCATAAATATCCCTTGAATGTATCCTTTAAACCTATCCCCATAAACGTATTCCTTTAAACATATCCCCATAAATGTATCCCCATGTAAACATATCCCTTTGCAATGTATCCCTTTTAAACGTATCCCCATAAATGTATCCTTTAAATGTATCCTTTAAATGTATCCCTTAAACGTATCCTCATAAGCATATCCCCATAAATGTATCCCCATAAATGCATCCTTTAAATGTGTCCCCATAAACCTATCCTCATGAATGTATCCCTTTAAATTTATCCCTTTAAACCTATCCCCCATAAACGTATCCCTTAAATGTATCGCTTTAAACATATCCTCATAAACGTATCCCCATAAACGTATCCCCATAAATTGTATCCCTTTAAACGTATCCTCATAAACGTATCCACAAATGTATCCCTTTAAACATATCCTCATCAACGTATCCCATAAATGTATCCCTTTAAACGTATCCCAATAAACTTTTCCTTTAAATGTATCCCCATAAACGTATCACCATTAAATATAATATCCCCATAAATGTATCCCTAAACGTATCCCAATAAATGTATCCCTTTTAAATGTATCCCCATAAACGTATTCCCTTAAATGTACCTTTAAACTTATCCCTTTAAATGTATCCCTTTAACGTATCACCTAAACGTATCCCTTTAAACGTGTCCCCATAAACGTATCCCCATAAACGTATCCCTTTAAATGTATCCTTTTGAAACTGCATGTTCATAAACATATCCTCATAAATGTATCCATAAACCTATCCCCATAAACGTATCCCTTTGAGCACGTATGCCTTTAACCTATCTCCATAAAAAAGTATCCCTTTAAATGTATCGCTTAAACTACAATTATCCCCAGAAGCGTGTCCATAAAATGAATCCCTTTATACCAATCTCCATAAACGTATCCCTTTAAATATATCCCTTAAACGTATCCCCTAATAAACGTATCCCTTTAAACGTATCCCCATAAACGTATCCCTTTAAATATATCCTCATAAATGTATCCCTTAAACGTATCCCAATAAATATATCCCTTTAAAAATGTATAAACCTCACTTTACAAACGTATCCCTTTAAATATATCCCTTTTAACGTATCCCTTTAAATGTATCCCTTTAAACGTATCACCATAAAACATATCCCCATAAATGTATCCCTTTAAACATATCCCCATAAAGGTATTCCATAATGTATCCCTTTAAATGTATCCCTTGAAACCTATCCCCATAAACGTATCCCTTTAAATGTATCCCTTCAAACCTATCCCTAAACGTATCCCATAAATGTATCCCTTAAACGTATCCTCATAAACATATCCCCATAAATGTCCCTTTAAAAATATCCCTTTATACCTATCCTCAAAAGCGTATCCCTTTAAATGTATCCATTAAACGTATCCTTTAAACCTAACCCTTTAAAATGTATCCCCATAAACGTATCCCTTTAAATATCCTGTTAAACATATCCCCATGGATCACTTTAAACCTATCGCCTTAAACGTATCCCATAAACATATCCCATTAAATGTATCCTTTAAACATATCCCATAAACGTATCCCTTAAAGCGTATCCCTTTAAATGTATCCCAAAAACCTATCACTCATAAACGTATCCCTTTAAAAGTATCCTCTAAACCTCATAACTGCCCCATAAACGTATCCTTTAAATGTATCCCTTAAAATCCTATATCCACATAAACAATCCCTTTAATTGTATCCCTTTTTAAACTTATACCCATAAACGTATCCCCATTAAACTTATCGCTTAAACCTATCCCCCTACGCGTATCCCCATAAGCATTATCCCTTTAAATGTTTCTAAACGTATCATCATAAACATATCCCCATAAATGTATCCCTTTAAACGAATTCCTTTAAATATATCCCCATAAGCGTTTCCCTATCCCTATAAACGTTTCTTTTTTAACGTACCCCATTAATGTATCCCCATCAATGTATCCCTTTATACCTATTCCCCATAAACGTATCCACATAAATGTATCCCCTTTAAATGTATCCCAATAAACGTATCCCCATAAGCGTATCCCTTTAAATGTATCCCTTTAAATATATCCCCATAAACCTATCCCTTTAAATGCATCCCCATAAACGTATCCCTTAAATGTATCCCTTTAAACGTATCCTCATAAATGTTTCCCCATAAATGTATCCCTTAAACGTATCCTCATAAATGTATTCCCATAAACTTATCCCTTTAAATGTATCCATTAAACCTATCCCCAAAAACGTATCCCTTTAAATGTATCCTAACAAACGTATCCCTTCAAACATTTCCCCATAAACATATCCCTTTAAACTATATCCCTATAAACGATCCTTTAAACATATCCCCATAAACGTATCCCTTTAAATGTACCCTTTAAATGTATCCTTTAAATGTATCCTTTAAACGTATCCCTTTAAATGTATCCCCACAAATCCCCATAAACGTATCCCTTTAAACGTGCCTCACATAAACGTATCCCTTTAAACATATCTCCATAAACATATCCCTTTAAACCTATTCCCATTGTTCCATGGCTTAAATGTATCCCCTAAAACATATCCCCAAAACGTATCCCATTAGATGTATTCCTTTAACGATGATCCCTTTAAACGTATCTCCATAAACGTATCCACATAAACATATCCCCATAAATGTATCCTCATAAACATATCCCCAAAATGTATCCCTTTTAACGTATCCCCATAAACGATCCCCATAAACGTATCCCTTTAAACGTATCCCCATAAACGTATCCCCATAAACGTATTCCCATAAAACGTATCCCCATTAAACGTATCCCCATAAACTTATCCCCATAAACGTATCCCTTTAAACATATCCCCATAAATGTATCCTCAAAACGGATCCATGCATCCAAATGTATCCCCATAAACGTATCCCCATAAATGTATCCTTATAAATGTATCCCCGTGAACGTATTCCTTAAACATATCCCCATAACGTATCCCTTAAACGTATCCCCATAAATGTATCCCTTTAAACGTATCCTCATGTTCATATCCCCATAAACGTATCCTTAGACGTAGTCCCATAAACGTATCCCTTAAACGTATCCCCATAAACGTATCCCTTTAGACGTAGTCCCATAAACGTATCCCCTATAGACGTATCCCTTTAAACATATCCCTTAAACGTACCCCTTTAAACGTATCCTTTAAACGTATCCCTTTAGACACACTCCCATAAACGTATCCCTTTAACGTATCTCTTTACACATATCCCTTTAGACGTATCCCTTTAAACGTGTCCCCATAAACGTATCCCTTTAAAACGTATCCCCTTAAACGTATCCCTTGAAACGTATCCACTTTAGACGTAGTCCCTTTAACTGTATCCCTTTAGACGTAGTACCCATAAACGTATCCCTTTAGACGTAGTCGCCTTAAAACGTATCCCCCTACGACGTAGTCCCCCATAAACGTATCCCCTTAAACGTATCCTCTTTAAACGTATCCCCATAAACGTATCCCTTTAGACGTACTCCCATAATCGTATCCCTTTAGACGTAGTCCTCTTAAACGTATCCCCTTAGACGTAGTCCCTTTAAACGTATCCCTTTAGACGTAGTCCCCATAAACGTATCCCGTTAGACGTAGTCCCATAAACGTATCCCTTTAGACGTAGTCCCAATAAACGTATCCCTCTTCAACGTATCCCCTTAGACGTATCCCTTTAGACGTAGTCCCCATAAACGTATCCCTTTAGACGCAGTCCCCATAAACGTATCCCTTTCAGACGTAGTCCCCATAAACGTATCCTCTTAAACGTTTCCCTTTAGACGTATCCCTTTAGACGTGTTCCCATAAACGTGTCCCTTTTGGCGTTGCCAGTCCGTGTCAAAGACTGTAGTAATAATCGATGTGCCTTTGTTTATCTGTCAAAACTGTGTATACTAGGAATGCCATTGCTGTATTTTGTAGAGAGAGAGAGAGAGAGAGAGAGAGAGAGAGAGAGAGAGAGAGAGAGAGAGAGAGAGAGAGAGAGAAGATACAGAGAGAGAGAGAGAGAGAGAGAGAGAGAGAGAGAGAGAGAGAGAGAGAGAGAGAGACAGAGAGAGAGAGAGAGAGAGAGAGAGAGAGAAGAGAGAGAGAGAGAGAGAGAGAGAGAGAGAGAGAGAGAGAGAGAGATTCACTTATCACTCTAGCTCTCATTCCTTCCTGCCCTTTCTGTTAAAGCTCAGTGAGGATTCTACAACAACATATTAGGTAGGCAAAGTACTTACACCACGTACATACAATAAAATATTGCTCACTTTGATATGATATTGTACTGGAAAGCAAATATCACAAAGAGATGAGTGTCCAAATGTCTCAAATAACACGAAGCAACTATAAGCGTAAGGACTAAAAACACCACAATTCTCCGTTTAAACAAAATTTTGCACTAAGCTGGGTAATTAAAATTGTGGCTTGTTGAATCCCAAAGGAAGAACGATTTTGATTGACTAAGAGAGACCTTCTTGGAAGCGGCCAATCGGCAATAAGGGCCGATCCCCTTGACCACTAGGTTTTCTGTTGTTCTTTGGGCTTGTTTTTTTCTTTGTCGTTTGCCGACAAGGAAAACTGTGTTTTTGTCCCCATAAGACTATTCTTCTTTGGGCCTGGTTTTCAGTTTTTCTTTGTTCTTGGTTTTCTGTTCTTTCTGCACTAGATTTTCTGTCTTTTCTTCTCGCACTAGGTTTTCTGTTCTTCTCGGGAAGGGGGTTTTCTTTTTATGTAGTTTGCACTAAGATTTTTGTTCTTTCTTTTCAACTAGGTTTTCTGTTCTTCTTCACTAGGTTTCTTCTTCTTCTTCTTCTGCACTAGGTTTTCTGTTGTTCTTTGCACTAGGTTTTCTGTTGTTCTTTGTACTAGGTTTTCTTATTGTTCTTTGCACTAGGTTTTCTTGTTCTTCTCTGCACTAGGTTTTGTTGTTTTTGCACTAGGTTTTCTTGTTCTTCCTTTTTCTGTTGTTCTTTGCACTAGGTTTTCTGTTCTTCGCACTAGGTTTTCTGTTCTCTAACTAGGTTTTCTGTTCTTGCACCAGATTTTCTGTTCTAAACCAGGTTTTCTGTTCTCTCCACTAGGTTTTAACTAGGTTTCCTGCCTTTGGTCATCGGGTTTTCTATATTTCACTAGTTTTCTGTATCTTTGCACTAGGTTTTTCTGTTCTCCACTAGGTTTTCTGTTCTCTGTTCACAGGTTTTCTGTTCTTTGCACTAGGTTTTCTGTTCTCAGACTAGGTTTTCTGTTGTTCTTGCACTAGGTTTTTTTGTTGTTCTTTGGCACTAGGTTTTCTGTTGTTCTTTGCACCAAGTTTTCTGTTGTTATTTGCACTAGGTTTTCTGTTCTTTTGCAATTGGTTTTCTGTTCTTCTGCACTAGGTTTTCTGTTCTTTGCACTAGGTTTTCTGTTGTTCTTTGCACTAGGTTTTCTGTTCTGCTTTGTGTTTGGTTTTCTGTTGTTCTTTGCACTAGGTTTTTCTGTTCTTTTGCACTAGGTTTTCTGTTGTTCTTTGCACTAGGTTTTCTGTTCTTCTTTGCACTAGGTTTTCTGTTCCTGTTTGTGCTTGGTTTTCTGTTGTTCTTTGCACTAGGTTTTCTGTTCTGCTTTTGTGCTTGGTTTTCTGTTGTTCTTTGCACTAAGTTTTCTGTTCTTCTTTGCACTAGGTTTTCTGTTCTGCTTGTGCTTGGTTTTCTGTTGTTCTTTGCACTAGGTTTTATGTCCTTTTGCATTAGGTTTTCTGTTGTTCTTTGGGCTTGGTTTTCTGTTCTTCCTGGGCTTTGTTTTCAGTTCTTCTTTGTACTAGATTTTATGTTCTTTTTTGGACTTTGTTTTCTATTCTTCTTCGTACTAGATTTTATGTTCTTCTTTTGGGCTTTGTTTTCTGTTCTTCTCTGCACTTAGGTTTTCTGTTCTCTGCACTAGGTTTTCTGTTCTTTGCACTAGGTTTTCTGTTGTTCTTTGGCACTAGGTTTTCTGTTCTTCTTTGCACTCGGTTTTCTGTTGTTCTTTGCACTAGGTTTTCTGTTGTTCTTGCACTAGGTTTTCTGTTCTGCTTTGTGCTTGGTTTTCTGTTGTTCTTGCACTAGGTTTTCTGTTCTTCTTTGCACTAGGTTTTCTGTTCTGCTTGAGCTTGGTTTTCTTTCCATTGTTCTTTGCACTTCAGGTTTTCTGTTCTGCTTTGTGCTTGGTTTTCTATTGTTCTTTGCACTAGGTTTTCTGTTCTTCTTTGCACTATGTTTTCTGTTCTGCTTTGTGCTTGGTTTTCTTTTGTTCTCTTGCACTAGGTTTTCTGTTCTGCTTGTGCTTGGTTTTCTTCTGTTGTTCTTTGCACTAGGTTTTCTGTTCTTCTTTGCATTAGGTTTTCTGTTGTTCTTTGGGCTTTGTTTCTTTGTTCTTTCTTTGTACTATATTGTATGTTCTTTTTGGGCTTTGTTTTCTGTTCTTCTTCGTACTAGATTTTATGTTCTTCTTTGGGCTTGTTTTCTGTTCTTCTTCGTACTAGATTTTATGTTGTTCTTCTTTTCGGGCTTTGTTTTCTGTTCTTCTTTGTCCTTGGTTTTCTGTTCCTCTATGGGTTTGGTTTTCTGCTCCTCTATGGGCTTGGCTTTTCTGTTCCTTTATGGGCTTGGTTTTTTGTTGTTCTTTGTCTTTGGTTTCCTGTTCCTCTATGTGATTGGTTTTCTTCTTCTCTAATCTATGGGCTTGATTTTCTGTTCTTCAATCTAATCTATGTGATTGGTTTTCTGTTTTTCTTCTATGGGCTTGGTTTTCTGTTCTTCTATGGGCTTGGTTTTCTGTTCTTCTAATCTATGTGATTGGTTTTCTGTTCTTCTATGGGTTTGGTTTTCTGTTCTTCTAATCTATGTGATTGGTTTTCTGTTCTTCTATGGGCTTGGTTTTCTTGTTCTTCTATGGGCTTGGTTTTCTGTTTTTCTAATCTATGTGATTGGTTTTCTGTTCTTCTAATCTATGGGATTGGTTTTCTGTTCTTCTATGGGTTTTCTGTTCTTCTAATCTTGGATTGGTTTTCTGTTCTTCTAATCTATGGGATTGGGCTTTTCTGTTCTTGTAGTCAATGTGATTGGTTTTCTGTTTTCTAATCTATGGATTGGTTTTCTGTTCTTCTATGGGCTTGGTTTTTCTGTTCTTCTAATCTATGGGATTGGTTTTGCTGTTCTTCTGAATCTATGGGATTGGAAAACAAATTCTTCAAATCTATGGGCTTGGTTTTCTGTTCTTCTAATCTATGGGATTGGTTTCTGTTCTTCTAATCTATGGACTTGGTATTTTGTTGTTCTTAAGGCTTTAGTTTTCTCTTCTTCTTTGTCCTGGTTTTCTGTTCTTCTAATCTATAGGCTTGGTTTTCTGTTCTTCTAATCTATGGACTTGGTTTTTTGTTGTTCTTTCGGCAACTTTCCTGTTCTTCTTTGTCCTTGGTTTTCTGGTCTTCTAATCTATAGCCTTGTTTTTCTGTTCTTATAATCATAGGCTTGGTTTTCTGGTCTTCTAACAAGGAGACTTGTTTTCTGTCCCCAATCTATAGACTTGGTTTTTTGTTATTCTTGGGCTTAGTTTTCTGTTCTTCTTTTCCTGGTTTTCTGTATCTTCTAATATAAATCCATGGACATTTTTTCCACACTCAAGTCCATTAATGCACATTTGTGTATACTGGGTGGTAGTTGAGGCCAAACCACACCAAAAGTGTACACCGTAATTATAACAATTAAAGTTTTGTTCAGTTTTTCTATAATACCAAAATTTCTAGGCCTGTCTGTTTCATACATTAAAATTATTATGCGCCATTATTATGATGGTGTATTTTTATTAGTACTAAATTCATTTTGTGTTATGTTTTTTGGGGTTTTTATTTTTTTATTATTATCGGGGGGGCTTGTCACACTATCTTACTATCATCCTCTTTTTCTTCTTAAAACTTATCCTTAAAAATTATTGACACTGACACTAACCTTCCATTGGCATCGGACATCTCATCACTCATGACAGCTACAGGTTTGCCTTTGATAAAGTTTCCACAATTTCGATGCTCTTGGTCACTTAAAGTACAAAATAGGTCTTATAATTGCAGTTTTGCATTGAAGGATAGCTCCTCCACCAGTCACTCTTGAGTAGAAACCTTTACAGCTGGGTGATCATTTTGACAACGGAATATTTATATGGAAGCATCGATACCCATTCAGTGCATAATTCATTGCGGGCTGAAATGAAGGGGAAAAAAGAGGAGGGAATTAACACTAATGATCTCTGAGAGAATGTCTTCTTTAGATTTTAGTCACTTAATATTTAAGTATGAGAGGGAAATGTCAATTGCGACCGAGTCATTAAAACTAGGATTCTAGATCTAGACCCTCTAGAATTAGACCTTAAGCTGGCGATATCGATATCTAGTGCATCTCTAGATCTATGATGATACCAAAAGGAAAAATTCAAATAATTTTACTTACCTTTAGCAGCAACTGTGTCAGGTCCCTAAAAGTGGTCCAGGGTGCTGTTTCTTGGCTGATGGGCCTGGTTGTTCAGGTTAGATTTAAATTTAGCCTCTAAGTGCTCGGCATGCTTTTCAGTCCTCATGTGATTATCCACAGATGATTTTCTGTGATGGTCTAGAACGATGTTGCAGGCATCGCAAAACAATTTACTACCAGAAACATAAGTAAAGTAGTCTTTACAAACTGCCTATGACGGTCCCGGGCTGTAGTCTTAGAGCCTTTCTTTGAGGTATCATTAGGCATGGTGTGTGATAGAATAGTCAATAGCGTAAATTTGATCGAGATGAAGAGATGCAGGTTGAGTCAATCAGATTAAATTTAAACAAAGAATGAATTATTTAATTCCTGTGTTGTCAAGGGAAGTTACTCGCGAAATTTTAATAGTGTTGTGTGGCAGTGGCAGTAGCATTTTCCCATGTTTAGCATATACACGACTCCATAACAGGGAAAAAATCATGAAAAATGCAAAAACATCGCGGCATTTATCAAAATTGCGGTTCCGTTGCGGTAATTCCGAAAAAACGCGGCCGCAAGCGCCGCGATTTTCCGCGGGGACAGATATATAGGCTTGGTTTTCTGTTCTTCTTTGTCCTTGGTTTCCTGTTCCTCTATGGGCTTGGTTTTCTGTTCTACTAATCTATGGGCTTGGTTTTCTGTTCTTCTTTGGGCATGGTTTTCTGTTCCTCTATGGGCTTGGTTTCTGTTCTTCTATTCTATGGGCTTGGTTTTCTGTTCTTCTTTGTCCTTGGTTTCCTGTTCCTCTATGGGCTTGGTTTTCTGTTCTTCTAATCTATGGGATTGGTTTTCTGTTCTTCTAATCTATTGACTTGGTTTTCCATTGTTCTTTGGGCTTAGTTTTCTGTTCTTCTTTGTCCTTGGTTTTCTGGTTTTTTTAATCTATAGGCTTGGTTTTCTGTTCTTCTCTGTCCTTAGTTTTCTGTTCTTTTGTCCTTGTTTTTCTGTTCTTCCATGGGCTTGGTTGTCTGTTCCTCTATGGGCTTTGTTTTCTTGTCTTGATTTTCTGTTCTTTCTGGGCTTGATCGTTAGTGCTGTTGTTGGGGTTTTGTTTTCGCTGTCTTGTTTGATTTGTTTGTTTCTTGTTTTGTTTTGTTTTGCTCCGTGAGTTTTGTTATTTGTTTTTATTTGTCTTGTTTGTTTGTTTTGTTCTTCTTTGGTATGCTTTGCATTGTTATTTTGCCTTTTTGTTTTTTATTTTGGGTTTTGTTGTTTTTGTTTTGTCCTGTTATTTGTTTGCTTGTTGGAGGTTTTCGGGGTGGGGGCGTTGGGTTTTTTGTGGCTTTCTTTGGGGGGGTGGAGCGATGATGTTGGCTTGTTATTTTATTTTTATTTTTTTTTGGGGGGTGAGTTTGTTGGCTATCGTTGTGGATTTTTTAGTTTACCTGAAAGCTTTCCCACGCACTCTGTAGCCTGAAGCAGAACAAGCCAGACGCTTGGTGGGCTTTCGTTTGTGTTTTTCTCTTGGGTGAGCGGGGGGGGGGGGGGGGGGGTTGTTTCTTCATTTAAATTTTCACATCCACAATGTATGGTGATCTCAAGGTATAGCTTCGAGTCCCGGCTTTGATGAAATATTTTCGGAGTCCTTGTACTCTGGCCGAGTGATTTATTAGGCTGATTGATTGAAAATCATGAGGTCGCGAGTTCGAATCCTAGCAAAGCTAAATCTGACGTCGTGTTCCTTGGAAAAGGCATTTAACACGCGTTTTATCCCAAAACTCCATCGATGTGCTAATGGGTACAAGTACAGGCACTAGCTTGGGAGAAATAAAACCTGAGTTGGATTAGCGTCCTGTCCAGGAGATGGTTATTATCCCCTGTTCTGCGTCACGCTTATTGAAAACGGGGCTAAGCTCCGGCTTTATAGACCACAGCGGCCTTTGAATTAAGTCTAGTTCTTTTTTTTCTTTTCTTTTCTCTTTGTACAGGTATGACACATGCACTATTTCCCACAGCACTCATTGAAGACTACGTTGAAAATTCCAACATCCTCGATGCTGGGTCGGAGTGGGAAGAAAACAAATACACCAACCAATCAATCAACTGATTTCTTCTTCTTTTTTTTTAAAGGTTAAGTGTCTTATTTTGGAAAATCAATGCCTCTAATTCTAATTTGGTTATTTAATCGAAAATATACTCCATCCACCATAATATTCAGTTATCTCAGGGGTTGGTTTGGGTTACGAGGAATCAGTAAGATAACAGAGACATGAGAAATGAGAGGAAAGAAGTAGAAGAACCTACCACCAGCATAGTCCGTCAAACGCCCACTCACTTAATATAATATCTCTATAAAAAAAAAAAAAAGAAAGGGCGAGGGAGGGCATGGCTCTACAAGCATACGAGTACGAGCCCCATTCAGAGATAAAACTACACACTCGTCTAAAGACATTGCGTCAATTCGATGTTATTCAAAACTAACACTGCTAACCACTTTCAAAAACGTGTTTAGATTTTGTTTCTCTATTTTTCCTGTCTTGCTGATTTCCCATTGAGTAACTCTTTATCGTACAATCGTGGCAACAAAACAAGCTTTCAAATACATGCAATTAAACTTTTTGTAAACATTCATAGAATTTTTTCACATAAACGTTCAATTTTTGTCTCCATTTTCCTCCCTTATTGATATTGTATTGCCGACTGCTTTGAATAAACTCGGCGTTCAAATCTCAGCCAGACGAGACGGCTTTATCTCTGTTGATAACAAGAGTGACAAATTCAATTTCAAGTCGCATACACGTGTATCGATTCCGTGTGCTTTTAAAGCACTTCCAGCATTAAACACTCTTCCTATTTTTTTTCAGGAACTTAATGGAACCGATTGGCGGTTCTTCAAACTTGTTGAAACAGACATCAACCAAGAAAAAGGGGGTTATGGTCAATCAATGAAATATCTTAACCAGTGATGTCCCTTGCTATGATAAACTCCGTAGTGAGCGTACTGTCAGCGCGCAACGGCAAGCCATTTCATGATGATTTAAGATGTCAAGATGTAAAGATGTTTCGGCATCAATGTCGATATTTTACGTAATCTGTCTACTAGCTAATGAATAACTATGTCAACAGAATGTGTCTAGGTTTTCCTCATTCATCTGTGTATCGATGTGTCTGCTTGTATCTATGTGTTTGCTTGTCTATCTACCTATTATTCATTCAATCTCTCCCCTTCCTTCTTCCCAAACATCACTCATCCACTCCTCTCTCTCTCTCTCTCTCTCTCTCTCTCTCTCTCTCTCTCTCTCTCTCTCTCTCTCTCTCTCTCTCTCTCTCTCTCTCTCTCTCTCTCTCTCTCTCCTCTCTCTCTCTCTCTCTCTCTCTCTCTCTCTCTCACACACACACACACACACACACACACACACCAAACTTTGAAAGAACTACACTTGCTTGATTAAATTATCGTTTAAGCTTAGCCATTTTAAGACAGCGACTTTGCTCCATTCATGTCTCAACGATACAGACATGAGACATGTTTTCCTAATTACCGTAAGGAGTTAATGTATGTCTTACAGTGTAAACAAAACAACTTGAATCCAGTAAAGCTCTGTGGTATCCTTTTCTTGTACCAAATATTTGAAATCGTATAACATACATACACGCATACAACATACATACATACATACATACATACATACATACATACATACATACATACATACATACATACATACATACATACATACAAAATATAAACACATTATCTATAGTAATAGTATACATATAATGTATATGACAGTATGCTCCACACTTAAAAGACGAGTCACCAGCCTGTATCTTACTTAACTCTTGTCTTAGTTCTCCTGCTCTTTCTAATTGGCGGGCACTTGGGTCTCTACCTGTATTGCCATGGTCTATTTAAAGACCTGCTCGGTCAATGTGTGATAAGAAAGGAATCAGGCATGCACATGTATGCACAAGTTGATGACATCATTCAAACTAGCATTCACCGCTGCCTCGTTCTGATAGAAAAAGTTTATTTACACTTTACACAACCAAGCCTCGCTTTGGTTCTGCCGTGGCCATGTCCTTGCGAGAAGAGTAGAACAAAATAATGAATAATTTTAGAAACTTCCGGTTGGCCATTGACTCGAATTTAAAGTTAAATCGATAACATCTATAGCTTCGACGTTTTCAGTTGATGGCGTGGCTAAATTGCATGCAAGTATAACTTATAAAGATGTGCCTGCCAATTTTATCAATAATAGATATGTTTATATATGTGTGTGTGTGTGTGTATATATATATATATATATATATATATATATATATATATATATATATATATATATATATATATATATATATAGATATAGATATATATATATATATATATATATATATATATATATATATAGATATAGATATAGATATAGATATAGATATATGTATGTAAATATAAAGATAAATATAGATTTATATTCCGTATCCTCGCAGAAATGCAGGCTCACCGACTGTACATCAGTTATCTCCCAGTAGGCCATTTCATTCAAAGTTCTTCTCAACTCCCGGAGGAGCATACAGTACACGAGCCTGTTCTGTTAGGCTTTTCGTCCTAACACTCTGACAAAATCCTTCTCTACCTGTAACTGGGTACTCATTCACACCTGAATCAAGTGAGGAAAGTAGAGTGAAGTACCTTTTCTAAGAGTACAACGTTGTGAAATAAATAACCCACCTGTGCCAGTACTGCCAGCTGTGGGGCTTGAACCAGTGTCGTCGTGATTACAAGCTAACGACACTGCGGTTCAACTACAACACCTCTTATATATCATATTATATGTTCAAATGTGTACATAGTGTTTACGTATGTGTTTGTGTGTGTGTGTGTGTGTGTATGATAACAAAATAGGATTTTCAAATGAAAAATACACTATCCACAAATAGTGACGCATACTGTTTCTATGTAACAATGTAACATAAAATTTATTTCTACTACTACTTCTTATCGCTCATATTTCATAAGAAAAAATGTTTTTTTGTTGTTTTATTACTGTCAGTGCCAGTGATTTCTTTGATTCTTTACAACCGATGATTTTTTTTACTCTTTATTCTTATAGTCAATAAATCAAGATATGTATAGAGATTTAATTTTTCTGAGTTTGTTTTTTTGTTGTTACCTTAAGTTTTTAGATATTACATGCGTTACTTTTTGTGGACAATTGTTGACAGCGCTAATACATTGATTCCCTGGTTACTTTTTGTGATCAACTGAAGTGGTCATTTCAATAGTGTGCCTATGTCCATCTTCATGATAACTGATATACGAGACAGAGAGAATCCTAGGGAATAAAAAGGAAATCAGCTTTTTTAAAATGTGTGTAAATGGTGTGATGAAAATACATGTGTACACTATTTACAACCGTCTGAAACTTGGAATTCCTAAAGCCAACAGATCCAAAGACTATGGTCTATGACATTTTCATCTGAAACTTGGAATTCCTAAAGCCAACAGACCCAAAGACTATGGTCTATGGTATTTTTCATCTGAAACATAGAATTCCTAAAGCCAACAGACCCAAATACTATGGTCTATGACATTTTCGTCTGAAACTTGGAATTCCTAAAGCCACCAGACCCAAAGACTATGGTCTATGGCATTTTCATCTGAAACTTGGAATTCCTAAATCCAACAGACCCAAATACTATGGTATATGGCATTTTCGTCTGAAATTTGGAATTCCTAAAGCCAACAGACCCAAAGACTATGGTCTATGGCATTTTTCTCTAAGTGACGTAACTGTGACCTAGGCACACTGTCGAAATGACTCCTTCAATTGTTGACAGCATATGGCATTAAGTTACCTACGTATACTAATACGAAGGAGCCACAGTGGAGTGGAGTCAAAGGCGAAATATGAAAATAAGTGACAACTCCACTAATAAAGACAGAACAAACACGTGACGTTTCGGGTATAACCCTTCATCAGACAACAAACGAGAACGTCACGTGTTTGTTCTGTCTTTATTAGTGGAGTTGTCACTTATTGTCATATTTCGCCTTTGACGTATACTACTAGTATAAATTGCGATCTTTATTGACAATTAAACATGCAAGCTTAACTTAAAAGCTTGATAGAAGAGGGAAGAGGAGCGGGTCATGAACACAATGTGGGGAAGGGAGTGCTGAAAACGACGTGAGTGGAAGTTTTTTTTTGATTTGATTTGATTTGATTTGATTTGATTTGATTTGATTTGATTTGATTTGATTTGATTTGATTTGATTTGATTTGATTTGATTTGATTTGATTTGATTTGATTTGATTTGATTTGATTTGATTTGATTTGATTTGATTTGATTTGATTTGATTTGATTTGATTTGATTTGATTTGATTTACCCACATCCACAACTAAGGCGATCCCGGAGGATTTGGTAGCGTGTTTGATTTTGCCCGGACTGCCCTGTAAACACTAAGCAGCCACGGGGTCTTAACGTGTACGTGTGCAGAGTGTTGTGATTTGCACACGGGACCTCCTTTTTATCATCCTTCTCCGATGGGACTAGGTCACAGGTGTCGATTCACCTAACCGGATCACAAGGGTAGATTAAACTAAAAAAAAAATCGAGAATTTTTTTTCAACTGTCGGCAAGGCTCGAACCTACTTCCTTTTGGTTGAGAGGCCGACACCTTGCCTTGCCACTGGAGTACCGAGTCCTCCATGAAGAGAAGCAGAAAAACAGTTAGATGGATCTGAAGAAGCTGGGACACGACAAGAATAAGTGGGAAATGTTTGTTTAGCGGCCTATACTCTGGCTTGTTGGTTTGTTTCTTTCTTTTCTTTGAAGTAAACCCTGTACACCATGGCGGTGATCTCAAAGTTTACTCTGAGTCTGAGTGACAAGGGGTGGGGAGGGGGTGGGGTGGTGGAGGGTTTTGATAATTGTGAGAATAGACTGCGTGCCCTTGCCTATGTCAACACAATAACTTACTTCTGCTATGACGATTTTTCATTTGATTTGGTTAATCCACATCCACAACTAAGGTGATCTCGGGAGTGGTATGATTTTTAATTTTGCTGTATGACTGCCTTGTAAACATCCAGGGGACCTCCGACGTGTACAGTGTTGTGATCTGCACACGGGACCTCCTATTTACCGTCCGCCTCCGATGGGACTAGGCGTCAATCCACCTACCTGGACCGGGGAGAGGGTGTAGATTTTACTCCAAAACACATTCGAGAAAAATTGACAACCGTCAGCGAAGTTTGAACCCATGATTTTTGGGCCAACCACCTTGCTTCTGGACTACTGAGCCTCCACTGTTGTCACACTGATGGTGATTAGACGTCGACCATCCACATGAAGATGTAACCAGGTTGTACATGTCGACCATCCACATGAAGATGAAACCAGGTTGTACATGTCGACCATCCACATGAAGATGTAAGTAGGTTGCACATGTCGACCATCCACATGAAGATGTAACCAGGTTGTACATGTCGACCATCCACATGAAGATGTAACCAGGTTGTACATGTCGACCATCCA
Source organism: Doris montereyensis (assembly GCA_037039925.1). Taxonomy (NCBI): domain Eukaryota; kingdom Metazoa; phylum Mollusca; class Gastropoda; order Nudibranchia; family Dorididae; genus Doris; species Doris montereyensis. Next base: position 117,982 of record JAXRKP010001346.1, on the reverse strand, counting down.
CATGAAGATGTAACCAGGTTGCACATGTCGACCATCCACATACAGATGTAACCAGGTTGCACATGTCGACCACCTACATGAAGATGTAACCAGGTTGTACATGTCGACCATCCACATGAAGATGTAACCAAGTTGCACATGTCGACCATCCACATGAAGATGTAACCAGGTTGTACATGTCGACCATCCACATGAAGATGTAACCAGGTTGTACATGTCGACCACCCACATGAAGATGTAACCAGGTTGTACATGTTCCAGGTTGTACATGTCGACCATCCACATGAAGATGTAAGTAGGTTGCACATGTCGACCATTCACGTGAAGATGTAACCAAGTTGCACATGTCGACCATCCACATGAACATGTAACCAGGTTGTACATGTCGACCATCCACATGAAGATGTAAGCAGGTTGCACATGTCGACCATCCACATACAGATGTAACCAGGTTGCACACGTCGACCATCCACAGAAAGATGTAACCAGGTTGCACATGTCGACCATCCACAGAAAGATGTAACCAGGTTGCACATGTCGACCATCCACATGAACATGTAACCAGCTTGTACATGTCGACTATCCACATGAAGATGTAACCAGGTTGCACAGGTCGACCATCCACATGAAGATGTAACCAGGTTGCACATGTCGACCATCCACATGAAGATGTAACCAGGTTGCACATGTCGACCATCCACATGAAGATGTAACCATGTTGCATATGTCGACCATCCACAAAAAGATGTAACCAGGTTGTACATGTCGACCATCCACATGAAGATGTAAGCAGGTTGCACATGTCGACCATCCACAAAAAGATGTAACCAGGTTGCACATGTCGACCATCCACAGAAAGATGTAACCAGGTTGCTCATGTCGACCATCCATAGAAAGATGTAACCAGGTTGCTCACGTCGACCATCCACAGAAAGATGTAACCAGGTTGCTCATGTCGACCATCCACAGAAAGATGTAACCAGGTTGCTCACGTCGACCATCCACATGAAGATGTAACCAGGTTGCTCATGTCGACCATCCACAGAAACATGTAACCAGGTTGCTCATGTCGACCATCCACAGAAAGATGTAACCAGGTTGCTCATGTCGACCATCCACAGAAAGATGTAACCAGGTTGCACATGTCGACCATCCACAGAAAGATGTAACCAGGTTGCTCATGTCGACCATCCACAGAAAGATGTAACCAGGTTGCTCATGTCGACCATCCACAGAAAGATGTAACCAGGTTGCTCATGTCGACCATCCACAGAAAGATGTAACCAGGTTGCTCATGTCGACCATCCACAGAAAGATGTAACCAGGTTGCACATGTCGACCATCCACAGAAAGATGTAACCAGGTTGCTCATGTCGACCATTCACAGAAAGATGTAACCAGGTTGCTCATGTCGACCATCCACATGAAGATGAAACCAGGTTGCACATGTCGACCATCCACATGAAGATGTAACCAGGTTGCATATGTCGACCATCCACAAAAAGATGTAACCAGGTTGTACATGTCGACCATCCACATGAAGATGTAAGCAGGTTGCACATGTCGACCATCCACAGAAAGATGTAACCAGGTTGCTCATGTCGACTATCCACAGAAAGATGTAACCAGGTTGCTCATGTCGACTATCCACAGAAAGATGTAACCAGGTTGCACATGTCGACCATCCACATGAAGATGAAACCAGGTTGCACATGTCGACCATCCACAGAAAGATGTAACCAGGTTGCTCACGTCGACTATCCACAGAAAGATGTAACCAGGTTGCTCACGTCGACTATCCACAGAAAGATGTAACCAGGTTGCTCACGTCGACTATCCACAGAAAGATGTAACCAGGTTGCTCACATCGACCATCCACAGAAAGATGTAACCAGGTTGCTCACGTCGACCATCCACAGAAAGATGTAACGAGGTTGCACATGCTTCCCAGTCTTGTTCTCTCTGTCGTGTCAGTTAAAGCTCAAGCCCCAATGGTTTGATAAATGTTCTCAACGGAGGGCGGATCGGCGCCTAGTCCCGTCGGAGATGGGACGATCAAAAAGAGGTTCCGCGTTCAGATCAAAACACTCTGTTCACCTTAAAAGATCACCTGGTTATTTACAGCGCAGTCCGGGGTAAAATTGAAAATTTTAACAACACCACCCCCCCCCCCCCGATCAAAACTTTGTTGTGGTGGATGTGGGTGAAATCAAATTAAAACAAATTCAATCTAACCGTGCGATATGCTATCTATAAGCTCTGTTCTAAGAGAGACAACCCTGTAAAATCTAACCGCATGCTATGAGGTGATCAGGGTTGTGTTCATAAATTTCTGCGCTTAGAAATAAAAGTTAATTCACTCTCCTTTCCTCCCTCGACTCAGGTGTGAATGAGTACCAGCTACGCTACAGGTAGAGACAGATCTTGTCAATCTTAATACGAAGCGCCTTACAGGCAGCTGTATTGTATTGTGCTTCTCTGGGAGTTGAGATGGACTTTGAATGAAATGGCCTGCAGGATAATATAATTAAATGAGGTGAGCCTAAACTTTTGCGTGGATATGGGTTTTAGATGCCTGAAATGATCTTTCTCCAGGATACCCTGTCCTGGCATTTCTGTTTCCTTCCGTGAAAGTTAAATTCTTTGCGTTAATGCCTCTTTTATATCTTCTTCCCACTTTCTCCGAGGTCTGTCTTTTGGCCTTTTACCTTGAGTTTTAGCACTGTATACTGATTTAGCTATTCTATGTAATTCATTCTGTTAACATGCCCAAACCATCTCAGTTAATTCATTTCTATCTTAGTTTTTATGCTATCTGCTTTGGTTTGATCTCTTATTGTTTTATTTCTGATTTTGTCTCCTTTAGTTTTCCCTACTACTCTTCTTAGATATTTCATTTCCGGCTTCCTGCACTCAACTGTATTCCCTACTGTCTAAGGTCCAGGTTTCACTGCCATAGAGGAGAGTAAGACAATAAACTGTGTAGTATACTGCCATTTGGCTTTTGTTGACAATTCTTGTTTACCTACAAATGCCTTTCCTAGATAGTTATATATTGCACTTGCCTTTTTGATTCTCTGACTGATTTCTTCTCTTAGTTTTCCCTCTGAGTTAATCATTACTCCTAGGTAATTGTAGCTTTGAACTTGTTCTAAATTCTCCCTGCCCAATTTAAGATTTTGTGTTTTAGCTTCCTAGTTACTAGTATTGTTTCGGTTTTCTTTGCATTTACTCTCATTCCTCTTTATTTAATTCATTATTCATTATGTTGATATTTGACTGGAGGTTCCTTTCTGATTTTCCAAACAGAGCTAAATCATCGACAAATGAAAGCATTGATACATTTATTGGTTTGAGCTTCCACATACCTACATTCATTTTCTTCATTTTTGAGGATGCCTTTACGACTGAATCCATAAATGTGATAAACAAAAGAGGACTTAGGATACAACCTTGTCTTACTCCTATATCTACATCAAATTCTTCAAATACATTTCCAGCTACTCTCACTGCACATGTTGGTTTATTTTAAAAACTTTTAATGGCTTCTATTAAATTTTGCTCACCGTTGTGTTCTTTTATGGAATGCCATAGTTCGTCCCTTCTCACAGTGTCAAATGTCTTTTCTAAGTCAATAAAACTATTAAAACACAGGTGCAAGTCAATGTTTCTCTCAAGGATGTTTCTATTATTTGTCTAATTGTAAATATGTGGTCTTGTACCCTTCTTCCTGGTCTAAATCCACTCTAGTGTTCTTCAATCTGATCCTCTTCTCTTTTCCTTAGTCTCATTTCCAGAACCTTGCATACACTTTTCCTGGTACGCTAAGTAGTGATATCCCTGTATAGTTTGAGCATTCCATAGTTGATCCTTTCTTGTGTATTGCTACTACCATTCCCTTATTCCAGTCGTCTGGCACCTGTTTTGACTTCCATGCTTGTTGACATATTGCATGTAGTAGTTTGTCTGCCTCTCTCCTTGATTTTTAATCATTTCTGGATAAACTTGATCTGCCCCTGAGACTTTTTTTCTAATTTCGCTTTTCTTATAGCTGTTTGAAGTTCTTCCATTGAGATATCTACATCTTCAGCTGTCTCATCTCGATTACTTGTTACTCTAAATAATTGTTTCATATGTTCTGGAGGGATAATGTAATTGTTGAAAATACGTTCTCCACGTTTCCATGATTTCGCTGTCTCCTTTTTATTATTTCTCCTTTGGCGTTCTTAATTTGTCGTATTGGGCATGCTTTGGTCTTTCTCATGCTCTTCATTGCTCCCCAGAACGGCTTTAGATTTCTTTGAATGATAGCTGTCTTGAAGTCTTTGTCCAAACTCTTCCTATTGTTCCTGTTTTGCTTTCCTAACTTCCTCTTTGGCGATAGTTCTTTTACTCACGTAATCTATCCTATCCTCTGGTCTCTTTGTTTGCAAAGTATTTCTTCCAGGCATCCTTCTTTTCTTTGATCTTAGTCTTGACATTCTCATTCCACCACGCTGTTCTTTCCCTATCTCCTTTAATTTGTTTCCTAGCACATACCTCTTCAGTACAACTGAGGATTGTTTCTTTTGTATATTTGCCATTTTTCTTCTATTGTGCTTTCCTTCAGATCCATCTGCCTTTCACTTATATATCTTTTTATCCTGGATTGGTACATCTGTTTTACTATTGATTTATTTAGTTCTTCTATTTTGAGTTCAGTAACTTTTTTTCTCTTTCCTTTGCTGTTTGTTTTCTTCACGTAATAATCTCATTTTGGCTATCACTAGGTGATGATCACTAAATATTTCAGCTCCTCTGCTTACTCTAGCATCCATTGTACTGTGAAAAGGGAGCTGCTGACTATTATGTAGTCTATGATTGACTTTTTCACATCTGTCTTCATTTACTCTTGTATGATTGTGGATATCTTTATGAGGAAAAAATGTGTTAGCTATTTTCATGTTATTCTTTAGGCAAAAATCTATTAGTCTCTCTCCATTTGGAGAAGTTGTTGTCTCTCCTTCTTTACCTATTACTCCTCCTGATGTTTTCTACATTGTTGCCTACTCTAGCGTTTAAATCTCCTAAAACCATTAATTCCTATTTGGGTTTGAGATTCTCTGCAGCCATTTGTAAATCATTTTCGAAGATATCTTTTTCTTCTTTGGTGGCATCTTTGTTTGGTCCATAAAGCTATTAATAATTTAATTTCTCTTCCTTTTGGTTTAATATTTACCTCTAATAGCCGTGGGCTTACAAATTTCCAACTTTCTAATAGCATTTCTTGCCTTTTATGCATTAGGAGGTATACTCCTGCTCTAGCTCTATCTTTGACATCTACTCCTGAGAAGATTAAAGTATGATTTGGTCCTACATTTTCTATTCTTTGTCCTTATTTCTTTGTTTCTGTAGTAATGGCCAAAATGTCCACTTTGAATTTTTACATTTCTTCAGCTAATTCTAACTCCTTTCCATTAATTGCCCTAACATTCCATGTTCCAAAATCACAGTCCGTGTTCTTTTCCAGAGTCGTCTTCGAAAGTTCAAGCCCGGTATATCATTGTATATATTACTTTGAATGAGGTTGTTTTGGACAAGCAGGGGATTAGCCCACTGTACCCTAGGTAGATGGTGGGGTTACCACCTTGCGGCCCCCACCGGACCTTGTTATTTTCTGTCAGGGTTAACTCCCTTAGCCTTAAGTCATTCAAGACCAGCCTACAAGGCAGCAGGCTGTTATTTTCTGTCAGGGTTAACTCCCCTTAGCCTTTGGTCAGAGCTAAGTAGCAGGTTTTCTTTCAGGGTTAAGTCCCTTAGCCTTTGGTCAGCCAAGACCTGTCTGCAAGGCAGCAGGAGACTTGTGGAGGGCGGGATCATCTACTCCCAGTACAGGTGCTTACCTGTCCACTGCCCGGGATACGAGCTATCATATCAATTAGTATTTATCCTCTATTCTTTGCTGTGATCTAATTAACAGTTAACAGCAGAATTTTGTTTCTTTGAAGATTACCCAATCCATCATATAGCGGTACATTGATTTCAAACAAATTAAGAGGTTGTGTTTTTTATTTACCCTCCAGCCACAACTATGGTGATGCCTGGGTTTTTGGGATTTTTAATTTTGCCCAGACTGCCCTGTAAACAGCCACGGATCTTTAACGCGTACAAAGTGTTGTGATTTGCACAGGGGACCTTTTATCATCCATCCTTGATGGGACTAGGTGTCGATCCATCTACCTGGACCATGGGGGTAGATTTTACTATATAAAAAAATTTGAGAATATTTTTCAACCGTTGACGAGGCTCGAACCCACTGCCCTTTGGTTGAGAGGCTGACACCTTGCCTCTGGACTACCGAGTCCCCGAATTAAGAGGAAAGAGCAAGAAAACAAAATACTATGAAAAAGAGGAAATTGGTCCCGGCTCTCCACACCTTTCGGCTCTTGTTTTAGTTGCCTTGTATGTCAACCCTTCATCATATTCATGCACGTTGAAGAGTGAATAGGGCGACTCAGTAGCCCAGAGGCAATGTTTCGGCCTCTCATCCAAAAGGTATCGGGTTTGAGCTCTGCCAATATATAAAAAATTTTCTCGAATTTTTCGAGCAAAATTTACCCCCTCCCCCCCTCCCCCTGGTCCAGGTAGGTATTTGTCCCACGGAGACGGACGAATAAAGGAAATCTATTTTGTCAAAGATCCCTTTGCTGTTTAAAAGATTTAAAACTTTTGAGATCCCCTTAGTTGTGGAAAACAAATCAAGCAGAGTGAGAAATAGGAATGATAGTTTGAGGAAAAAGAAGTGTTTCGTAATGTGAAAAATAAATTTATTGTGATACAGACACATGTAATCGCAAAGATGAAATACTATTTTATTATCAGACATGTTAGAGAATGGATGATACGAACATTAAAATATAATTTCAAATACTTTTAAAAATTAAGAAAACACATTTTGTCTCTTGATTTATCAGGGGAAAAAATGATATCTTTTAATCGAATAAAGATGAGGGGGGTCTCTGATTTAACAGGGGAAAAATGATATCTTTTAATCGAATAAAGATGGGGGGTTTATGAGAAATAACGCCAAAGTAAAAAAACGAGGCCAAAATTTTCTTTAGACTCAACACAACCTAAAATGTTAACGGACAAATAACTCTTTACGTAAAGCAAAGAAATTAACTATTTTGTTTGTTTAAATCTGACAAAACAGAGAACTCGTGCCATCATAGGCGTGGCATGAATGAAACATTGAAAAGTTACAAACTAAGATTAAAATGCAATGCTTTAAATATACTGTCACGATGAAACTGCTTGGCAAATAGAGTGAAAGTCAACCAAGGAATATTAATTATACACAAACAAAAGTAATAAAGATATTATATATACATGTATATGTATATATAAATATATCTATATATAGATATAAATATAACGTGTATAAATGATAACCAAACAAAAACTGAAACACGACTTAGAAGACAACCAAAAGAAGAAAAAACTCGAAAAACATTGGGACCAAACTTTCCACATCTGAGGGATATGTAAAACATGATTTAAGGGAACATTCTGATAATGATAAAAAAACTTGCTAAGAGTAGGATGGATGGCAACGGTTTAAAGGGAGAGCGGGAGACGAGGGGGGGGGGGAGGGGGTCACAAAACAAGACAACAGAAAGGGCAAAGGAAGGAAACAGGAGGAAGGGAGGGAAGGAGGAGAAATGGATTGAAATTTTCCCAGCCATATGTGGTGATCTCAGGATGAATTAAGAGGAAACAGCAAGATAAAAGACTGGTGAAAGACTAGAAAGGAGGAAGTAAGCCCTACCAGTAACTGCCGCCAACCACCCACAGAAGAAAAGGGAAAAAAGGAGATCCACCACCAACACCACCCCCGCCAACTGCCCACAAAGAAAGCAAGTCAGAGGGAATTACCATAACTGCCCACAGAGAAAGCAAGTCAGAGGGAATTACCATAACTGCCCACAGAGAAAGCAAGTCAGAGGTAATTACCATAACTGGAGAAAGCAAGTCAGAGGGAATACCATAACTGCCCACAGAGTAAGTCAAGGGAATTACCAGAGAAAGCAAGTCAGAGAATTACCATAACTGCCCACAGAGAAAGCAAGTCAGATGGAATTACCATAACTGGTAAGAGGCAGAGGGAATTACCATCATTGTCATCATCATTATCATGCTAATCATCCTATGACCCAAATTATAAAATGAGTATCAGTATATAAGAAAATGGGGGGAAAAAACAACCTATTCTGGGAGGTGTTGTTTAAGAAAAAGTCCCAACCCAAAAACGTAGAACCAAAAGAAGAAGAAAAGGAGTTCAAATCCTTTGACGATGACATTTGTGCAATCTCCCAGTAATAAAATAAATAATCAACAAAACAAAATACAAATCGAAAGACACGGAATCAAGGGAAAAAAGAAGTTCGGCTCATTACAGGCCACGCAAACCCAGGATGCAAAGCAGGTGTTTTGGACATAAGTTGGTGACAACGGAAAGTTCCTTACAATTTATCATTTCATGTTTTTGCCACTATTATTATTATCATTATCATTATCATCATTATGGATGTTGCGGCAATAACTTTCAGGCTCACACACACGTCTACGATAAAACTTAAAACGTATCCACATGTACAGATAAATTGTATCCCCTTTAGGCAAATGCAAAAACAAAACAAAAACAAAAGCAATGTGAAGGGTTTCATGGCAAACAAATAGATTTCTCCTTATTATCATCATACGCTAAATTCCTGTCTTGAGATAGAAACATTGCACGCCTGACATACGTGGCGTTGTCTGCACGTGCCTGTGTTTCCAATGTCTATCTGCAATATTTCCCATGGTACAGCGAGTTTTAATTCACCACAGCAAAATGACCCAAAATCCCAAAATGCTTGTTGCTCGTTGTGCGTTCGCACTTTTGCACCTCTTAATAATTTATTTTTTTTATAAAATACAAATGAAAACTCTTACACCTTTGATACAGTTCAGTGAAGTAAAACACAGATAGAAGAGGCTTAAAAAATAAGACAAAAAACAACCAAACCCAAAACAAAATCAAACATTGCATTAGACACAGATGCTACCTTGAACTTCCTTTTCTGACTGCAAACGCAGATCCACACAATTTGTCATATATCATGTTGTATATGATATATTTGATATACATGTATATATTCGTACTTCACTTCTTTCTTTCTCACTTTATTCTTTATCTGACTATAAACCCTGGAGTGGGTGGGGAACATGGGTTGTGAGTACCGCCGTAACAATCATTTCCTTACTACAAAGCAGTTAAGAATACGAAACGATGTTGGACTGTCAAAAATGAAACTGGACCGCAATGCCTCACTGAGCACGATTTCATCCTTCAAATGTCCCGATGAAACCTTGAATTCAATGAAGCTGAGGCAGATTTCATTTACATTGACATAATATCTACATTTTTGAGAAACAAAACTGTTTTTGTTTTTTTTTTACTGAAGGACATCCAATTGAAAACGGCTCAAGCCATAATAGATTTGAGGATAAAAGAGAAGAAGAAAGAAACCCGAAACAAACACAATGTTTCAAAGGTCTATCGCATCATCTGACCTCAATACTACCTTTCTCTAGACTAATATTTACACTGAACTGTTAACACGTCCATGCTCTCCATTCTCATCAACTTATTCTCAAAGATAAACAACAAAGAGAGGACAAGATAGACAGGCAGAGAAACGGACACATTGTCACAAAGGCGGCACACAGAGTTAACAAAAAGAATAAGCATGGAATTTTTTCATGGCAAAGCAAATCTTCGGAAATTTCTCTTATGCAATATCTCCCTCGCTGTGTTAATTTCACCCTTTTAAAGAGGTCACAGACAGAGAGAGAAAGAGAGAGAAAGAGATAGAGAAACAAAGAGAGTGAGAGTGAGAGTGAGAGAGAGTGAGAGTGAGAGATAGAGAGAGAGAGAGAGAGAAAGAGAAATATGAGGCAGGCGGGAGGAGAGGGAGGGAGGGAGAGAGAAAGAAGAGAGATTGGTTTGTTTTATCGCAGTAGATAAAAGGTACGTTTAGAACAGAAACCATGTCAATTACAAAATTCACCCCTGACCTACGGGTATACCAATAATAGCATCAGTACAAACAGCACAAAAGAACAAACCGCACACCCTGCCTTCAAGCCCACATCAATTTATACATTCCTTAATCAAGCCAAAAGAAAACCCCAAAAAGGAAGAAACAAAACTGCAACCAGAAGAAATACATATATGAAAATGAAATATAATATCCACACAAGGAAAGTGAAGTCTGTCAGTCACACACACACACACACACACACACACACACACACACACACACCCCAAAACAAACAAAGGGCAACAAATGACAAACAAAACCAAGAAACCTAAGCCAAAGAACGTATAAAAGCATTGAGATAGAAAGGGTTGAATCTTAATGCCACCACTGCATTTTTACGACCACAGCTTGGAGAGAGAGAGAGAGAGAGAGAGAGAAAGAGAGAGAGAGAGAGAGAGAGAGAGAGAGAGAGAGAGAGAGAGAGAGAGAGAGAGAGAGAGAAAGAGAGAGAGAAGAGAGAGAGAGAGAGAGAGAGAGAGAGAGAGAGAGAGAGAGAGAGAGAGAGAGAGAGAGAGAGGGGGGAGAAACAGAGAGAAAGAGAAAGAGAGAGACACACACACACACACATACGGCCTAAAACTAAATTTCACACATTTTATTTCTTCTCGTTACTAATTCGACAGAAAAATTGAACCGCTTGCATCATGGATGCTGTGTTTAGATGGGAGTGATCACATGTTACGGTCAACAACAATAAATAATTTTCATTCTGATAAAAAGCTCTGTTTGGTTCCGTGAAATTTATCTCAAATAGACTATCACTATACACCCCCCCACCACCCTCCACTCCAAAGCCTGCGTGCTCTTTTTGTCCAAAGAGAAAAGACAAAAAATAAGTATGAGGAGAAAATGAACAGAAACGATTCAGACTCTTCTTCTATCTCAGGCAAGAAGCTTTCAGACGGCCATGGCTTGGGGTAGACAAAAACGTTAAGGGGTGACACAAATAGTGACAGCGGACAAGCTTAGACAGATTCATATCCGGTCTTCTTTGATCTCCTTCGTCCAATGATGTAGGCGATGAGCACGATAACCACAAGGCCGGCCAAGGCAGCCCCGACAGCGATTGGTACGATGCTGTTGGTTTCCTCGTCTTGAGAGCACTCGGACACTATTTGGGGGAGGGGGAGGGGGGTGGGGGGTGGAGACAAAAGCAAAACATGAGAGCAACTCAAACTTTCTACTTCGGTCTTACATAAATTCAATTCAAATCGTTTCCAAAAGCTTTTAATCATCCCCGAAGGTCAATTATTCATATCCACACAATAAAACTACAAAACACAAAAACTACTATACAGGTTTACCTTTGACAAAAATCACTGTCCACATACAGTTTAAATTTATTTCTTTTTAAGAATAAAGGAGATGGGAAAAAACAGAAAACAAAACAAACAAAACATGAGAGGTACAAATTGAAATGTAGGTAGGTAGGGAAGGAGGTAGGAAAAGAGGAAGGGAGGGAGGCATGGGGGAGGGAGGGAGGGAGGGAGAGGGAGGGAGGGAGGGAGGGAGGGAGGGAGGGAGAGAGAGAGAGAGAGAGAGAGAGAGAGAGAGAGAGAGAGAGAGAGAGAGAGAGAGAGAGAGAGAGAGAGAGAGAGACAGACACAGAGAGACACAGAGAGACACGAGGCACAGAGAGAGACAGACACAAAGAGGGCACGAAAGAAGAAAATAATAATGATGCTAGAGAAACACATTCTTAAATATTTAAAGGGAGTTGTTATTTTAAAGATCTTGACAGACATCATTTTAAAGATCTTGACTCCAGACATTATTTTAAAGATCTGACTCCAGACATCATTTTAAAGATCCGACTCAGACATCATTTTAAAGATCTGACTCCAGACATCATTTTAAAGATCTGACTCCAAACATAACTTTAAAGATCTGACTCCAAACATCATCTTAAAGATCTGACTCCATACATTATCTTAAAGATTTGACTCCAAGCATCGTTTTAAAGACAAAGACTCCAGGCATCGTTTTAAAGACAAAGACTCCAGGCATCGTTTTAAAGACAAAGACTCCAGGCATCGTTTTAAAGACAAAGACAAAGACTCCAGGCATCGTTTTAAAGACAAAGACAAAGACTCCAGGCATCGTTTTAAAGACAAAGACTCCAGGCATCGTTTTAAAGACAAAGACAAAGACTCCAGGCATCGTTTTAAAGACAAAGACTCCAGGCATCGTTTTAAAGACAAAGACAAAGACTCAGGTATCGTTTTAAAGACAAAGACTCCAGGCATCGTTTTAAAGACAAAGACAAAGACTCCAGGTATCGTTTTAAAGACAAAGACTCCAGGCATCGTTTTAGACAAAGACTCCAGGCATCGTTTTAAAGACAAAGACTCCAGGCATCGTTTTAAAGACAAAGACAAAGACTCCAGGCATCGTTTTAAAGACAAAGACTCCAGGCATCGTTTTAAAGACAAAGACAAAGACTCAGGCATCGTTTTAAAGACAAAGACAAAAAGACTCCAGGCATCGTTTTAAAGACAAAGACTCCAGGCATCGTTTTAAAGACAAAGACTCCAGGCATCGTTTTAAAGAAAAGACAAAGACTCCAGGCATCGTTTTAAAGACAAAGACAAAGACTCCAGGCATCGTTTTAAAGACAAAGACAAAGACTCCAGGTATCGTTTTAAAGACAAAGACTCCAGGCATCGTTTTAAAGACAAAGACTCCAGGTATCGTTTTAAAGACAAAGACTCCAGGCATCAAAGACAAAGACTCCAGGCATCGTTTTAAAGACAAAGACAAAGACTCCAGGCATCGTTTTAAAAAGACAAAGACAAAGACAAAGACTCAGGTATCGTTTTAAAGACAAAGACAAAGACTCCAGGTATCGTTTTAAAGACAAAGACAAAGACTCCAGGTATCGTTTTAAAGACAAAGACAAAGACTCCAGGTATCGTTTTAAAGACAAAGACTCCAGGTATCGTTTTAAAGACAAAGACAAAGACTCCAGGTATCGTTTTAAAGACAAAGACAAAAGACTCCAGGTATCGTTTTAAAGACAAAGACAAAGACTCCAGGCATCGTTTTAAAGACAAAGACAAAGACTCCAGGTATCGTTTTAAAGACAAAGACAAAGACTCCAGGCATCGTTTTAAAGACAAAGACAAAGACTCCAGGTATCGTTTTAAAGACAAAGACTCCAGGTATCGTTTTAAAGACAAAGACAAAAGACTCCAGGTATCGTTTTAAAGACAAAGACAAAGACTCGAAAGACAAAGACAAGACTCCAGGTATCGTTTTAAAGACAAAGACAAAGACTCCAGGTATCGTTTTAAAGACAAAGACTCCAGGTATCGTTTTAAAGACAAAGACAAAGACTCCAGGTGTCGTTTTAAAGACAAAGACAAAGACTCCAGGTATCGTTTTAAAGACAAAGACAAAGACTCCAGGCATCGTTTTAAAGACAAAGACTCCAGGTATCGTTTTAAAGACAAAGACAAAGACTCCAGGCATCGTTTTAAAGACAAGACTCAGGTATCGTTTTAAAGACAAAGACAAAGACTCCAGGCATCGTTTTAAAAACAAAGACTCCCAGGTATCGTTTTAAAGACAAAGACAAAGACTCCAGGTATCGTTTTAAAGACAAAGACTCCAGGTATCGTTTTAAAGACAAAGACAAAGACTCCAGGTATCGTTTTAAAGACAAAGACTCCAGGCATCGTTTTAAAGACAAACAAAGACTCCAGGTATCGTTTTAAAGACAAAGACAAAGACTCCAGGTATCGTTTTAAAGACAAAGACAAAGACTCCAGGTATCGTTTTAAAGACAAAGACTCCAGGTATCGTTTTAAAGACAAAGACAAAGACTCCAGGTATCGTTTTAAAGACAAAGACAAAGACTCCAGGTATCGTTTAAAAAGACAATCGTTTTAAAGACAAAGACTCCAGGTATCGTTTTAAAGACAAAGACTCCAGGTATCGTTTTAAAGACAAAGACTCCAGGTATCGTTTTAAAGACAAAGACAAAGACTCCAGGTATCGTTTTAAAGACAAAGACTCCAGGTATCGTTTTAAAGACAAAGACAAAGACTCCAGACAAAGACAAAGACTCCAGGTATCGTTTTAAAGACAAAGACTCCAGGCATCGTTTTAAAGACAAAGACAAAGACAAAGACCAGGTATCGTTTTAAAGACAAAGACTCCAGGCATCGTTTTAAAGACAAAGACAAAGACTCCAGGTATCGTTTTAAAGACAAAGACAAAGACTCCAGGTATCGTTTTAAAGACAAAGACAAAGACTCCAGGCATCGTTTTAAAGACAAAGACAAAGACTCCAGGTATCGTTTTAAAGACAAAGACAAAGACTCCAGGCATCGTTTTAAAGACAAAGACTCCAGGTATCGTTTTAAAGACAAAGACTCCAGGTATCGTTTTAAAGACAAAGACTCCACTCAGGCATCGTTTTAAAGACAAAGACAAAAGACTCCAGGTATCGTTTTAAAGACAAAGACAAAGACTCCAGGCATCGTTTTAAAGACAAAGACTCCAGGCATCGTTTTAAAGACAAAGACTCCAGGCATCGTTTTAAAGACAAAGACTCAGGTATCGTTTTAAAGACAAAGACAAAGACTCCAGGTATCGTTTTAAAGACAAAGACTCCAGGCATCGTTTTAAAGACAAAGACAAAGACAAAGACTCCAGGCATCGTTTTAAAGACAAGACAAAGACTCCAGGTATCGTTTTAAAGACAAAGACAAAGACTCCAGGCATCGTTTTAAAGACAAAGACAAAGACAAAGACTCCAGGCATCGTTTTAAAGACAAAACAAAGACAATCGTTTTAAGACAAAGACTCAGGTATCGTTTTAAAGACAAAGACAAAGACTCAGGTATCGTTTTATCCAGGTTTTTTAAAGACAAAGACAAAGACTCCAGGCATCGTTTTAAAGACAAAGACAAAGACTCCAGGCATCGTTTTAAAGACAAAGACAAAAGCAGAGAGGTATCGAAAGAAGCAAGACTCCAGGCATCGTTTTAAAGACAAAGACAAAGACTCAGGCATCGTTTTAAAGACAAAGACAAAGACTCCAGGTATCGTTTTAAAGACAAAGACAAAAGACTCCAGGTATCGTTTTAAAGACAAAGACAAAGACTCCAGGCGTTTTAAAGACAAAGACAAAGACTCCAGGCATCGTTTTAAAGACAAAGACTCCAGGTATCGTTTTAAAGACAAAGACTCCAGGCATCGTTTTAAAGACAAAGACAAAGACAAAGACTCAGGCATCGTTTAAAGACAAAGACAAAGACTCCAGGTATCGTTTAAAGACAAAGACAAAGACTCCAGGCAAAGACAAAGACAAAGACCAGGCATCGTTTTAAAGACAAAGACAAAGACTCAGGCATCGTTTCAAAGACAAAGACAAAGACTCAGGTATCGTTTTAAAGACAAAGACAAAGACTCCAGGTATCGTTTTAAAGACAAAGACAAAGACTCCAGGCATCGTTTTAAAGACAAAGACAAAGACTCAGGCATCGTTTTAAAGACAAAGACAAAGACTCCAGGTATCGTTTTAAAGACAAGACTCGTTTTAAAAGACAAAGACTCCAGGCATCGTTTTAAAGACAAAGACTCCAGGCATCGTTTTAAAGACAAAGACTCCAGGCATCGTTTTAAAGACAAAGACAAAGACTCCAGGTATCGTTTTAAAGACAAAGACTCCAGGTATCGTTTTAAAGACAAAGACAAAGACTCAGGTATCGTTTTAAAGACAAAGACAAAGACTCCAGGTATCGTTTTAAAGACAAAGACAAAGACTCCAGGCATCGTTTTAAAGACAAAGACTCCAGGTATCGTTTTAAAGACAAAGACTCCAGGTATCGTTTTAAAGACAAAGACTCAGGTATCGTTTTAAAGACAAAGACAAAGACTCAGGTATCGTTTTAAAGACAAAGACAAAGACTCCAGGCATCGTTTTAAAGACAAAGACAAAGACTCAGGCATCGTTTTAAAGACAAAGACAAAGACTCCAGGCATCGTTTTAAGACAAAGACAAAGACTCCAGGCATCGTTTTAAAGACAAAGACAAAGACTCAGGTAAAGACAAAGACAAGACTCCAGGTATCGTTTTAAAGACAAAGACTCCAGGTATCGTTTTAAAGACAAAGACAAAGACTCCAGGTATCGTTTTAAAGACAAAGACAAAGACTCCAGGTATCGTTTTAAAGACAAAGACAAAGACTCCAGGCATCGTTTTAAAGACAAAGACAAAGACTCAGGTATTTTTAAAGACAAAGACTCCAGGCATCGTTTTAAAGACAAAGACTCCAGGCATCGTTTCAAAGACAAAGACTCTGGGCATCATTTTAAAGACAAAGACTCCAGGCATCGTTTCAAAGACAAAGACTCTGGGCATCATTTTAAAGACAAATATTCCAGGTATTATTCTAAGGATCTTGACTCCAGACACCATTTTAAAGACAAAGACTCAGACATCCTTTTAAAGATCCTGACTTAAGACATCATTTTAAAGATCTTGACTCAAGACATCCTTTTAAAGATCTGACACCAGACATTAAAGGTCTTGACTCCAGACATCATTTAAAGACAAAGATTCCAGATATCATTTTAAAGACAATTATTCCAGGCATCATTTTAGAGACAAATATTCCAGACATCATTTTAACGACAAAAACTCCAGACATCATTTTAAAGACAAAGATTCCAGACATCATTTTACACACAAATATTTCATACATCACTTTAAAGACAAAGATCCCAGACAACATTTTACAGACAAAGATTCCAGACATCATTTTAAGACAAATACTCCAGTCATCATTTAAAAGACAAAGTTTTCAGACACAATTTTTAAGATCTGACTCAGACATCATTTTAAAGACAAAGATTCCACATCATTTTCAAGATCTGATTCCAAACATCATTTTAAAAGATCTGACTACAGACATCATTTTAAAGATCCGACTCAGACACCATTTTAAAGATGTGATTACAGACACCATTTTAAAGATCTGACTCCAGACATCATTTTTTAAAAACAAAAACTACATACATAATTTTAAAGATCTGACACCAAACATCATTTTAAAGATCTTAACGCCAGACATCATTTTAAAACAAAGATTCCAGACATCATTTTCAAGACAGACTCAGACATCATTTTAAAGACAAAGACTCCAGACATCGTCTTAAAGACAAATACAAACAGACATAATTTTAAAGATCTGATTCCAGACATCATTTTAAAGACAAGATTCCAGACATCATTTAGAGACAAAGATTCCAGACATCATTTAGAGACAAAGATTCCAGACGTCATTTAAAAGACAAAGATTTCAGACATCATTTAAAAGATCTAACTCGAGATATCATTTTAAAGACAGATTTCAGACATTTTAAAGATCTGACTCCAGACATGATTTTAAAAATCTGACTACAGACATCATTTTAAGGATCTGACTCCAGACATAATTTTAAAGACAAAGACTACATACATCATTTTTAAAGATCTGACTCTAGACATCATTTTAAAGATCTGACTTCAGACATCACTTTAAAGACAAAGACTACATACATCATTTTAAAGATCTGACTCCAGACATCATTTTACAGATTATCCAAAAAAGCTACTGGGTGAGCATAGATATTGAACCAAATAACATGCGTGCAAAGTTATAGCCAATTCTATTTATAACTGAAAAAGCCTATTTGAAATGAAGTTATTTTCGCATTGAAAATCCAAGATGGCAACCATATGATAAAAAAATAACATCTTTTTCAACTAATTCAGACATGTCAAGTACAATGGTTGTGTTAAAATTGCTTACGTCAAATAATATTAAAAAAACATGCCCAGGACTCCAGACATTATCTTAAAGACAAAGACTCCAGACATCCTTTTAAAGACAAAGACTACAGTCATCATTTTAAGATATGACTCCAGACATAATTTTAAAAACAAAGACTCAAGTCATCCTTTTGAAGACAAAGACTCCATACATCATTTTACAGAGAAAGACCCCAGGCATGATATTAATATCATCACTTTAAAGATCTGACTCCAGACACCATTTTTAAAGATCTGACTATTAATGTAAAGACGATTGAAAACAGCTGTCAAAATGGCCAGTTTCTTTTCTTTATTCTATACTTGTGCGAGTGTGTACATACGCGCGATGCTGGCCTTCGCCTCGTATGTCACAAAGCGCTCGGCCGATTGACATGCTTTGTTCCCGAAAGCCAAGCAAAGAACTGTGTTGCCACATTGGCAATTAGCCGTCGCTAGAGAGGTTTTCAGCGCCAATCTTCTCAGTCAGTGTTGGGGTAATTTACATAAAGATTTTGACTGTTTTTACCTACCCTACGCCTACAAAATATTTTTGTAAATCAAAATATATATGTCATATGAACATTTTTTTGCTACAAACTTGTAGATAAATGATCGTTCTACCCGAATATGCAAAGAACAGAAAATCAATATTTTGGTCCCAAACTTGCCAATCCAGTTGCCCCCACCCCCATGAAAGTACTGTAAAAATCTTCTTTTAAAAGCTTACCTGTGTCAGAATTAAAGATTGCTTTCTTTCCATCATTGAAAAGCCATATATTTGAGATCTTTGGTGTTCATTGTAACCTGCAAAGACAATGGGCATATTGTCAGCAAAATATCGGACAAGTCTGACTTTGTCTGAGTAAAATTAATTTGGACATTGTGAAAATACTCGCTGCCCAGAATTAATCATTTTGTCCTAACTACGCACTAGACGATTTTGGTGGTACAATCATTATCAGATTCACAAGTCGTCAACTGTCATGTCTCATTAAAAAAAAAAATGTAACTAAATTTGGTTTACGTTTGTTACAAATTAATTGTTTATAGAATCTAGCCGTAGATCCAGATTTAGATTAAGAACCCTAGACCGTGAAGAACTTCAAGCTAACTCAAGATCCAAACAGCTAGAGCTATCTAACCCCGCTTTGTTAGATCAACATCAGATATCATTTTAAAGACAGGCTTCAGACATCAGTTTAAAGACAGACTTCAGCAGACATCAGATTCACAGTCGTTAAATGTCCTGTCAAAACAAAATTGTAGCCAAATCAGTCTACGCCTGATACTAATTTCACATAAATGCTTGTGCGTGCTTTCAGACTCCCATTCCAGCTGAGAATGTTAAAGTTTTTTCTCCAAAGTTGGTTGGTGCGTGGTTAGGACAAAATAATAAAATTCTGATTGACGCATGAACAAGTTCATTTTACTAATGCCAAGCATATAATACCGGTGATATCAAGAACCATTATCAGACAGAGTCAGATTTTTTTGTAGATTTTTTATTTGATTTGATTTGATTTGATTTGATTTGATCACATCCACAACCAAGGTGATCTCGGAGGCTTTTGATAGGATTTTTAAAACTTTAACCACACTGCCCTGTAAACAGCCAAAGGGATCTTTTAACGTGCACAGAATGTTGTGATCAACACATGGACTTCCTTTTGTTGTCCGTCTACGATGGACTAGGTGTTGATCCACCCTACCTGACCAAGGGGGTTCATTTCTACCTGAAAAATCTTGAGAAATTGATCAACCGTTGGCTGGATTTAAACCCCACGACCTTAGAAGCAGAGGTGAAACCGTGTTCTCACTACCAGTCTCCCTTCATTAATGAAAATCCCCCCAATAGAAAAAAACTATCTTGGGATCATTTAGAACCTTCAAGCAAAATATGGATACTCTTAGTGAGCTGCAGTTTGATTTAATTCAATTTACCACATCCACAATTAAGATGATCTCCTAAGTTTTTTGGTACCATTTTTAATTTTGCACTAGATTGCTCAGAAAAAAGCCAAGGTATCTTTAATGTGCAAAGAGGACGTGATCTTCTTTACCGGATTCCTTTCTGGAGGTAAGACTCAGTTATGGAACCAAAATCTACAAACAAGACGGCCGCCCACACACACACACACACACACACACACACACACACACACACACACACACACACACACATATATGTATATGAGGGGGTGGGAGATGCAAACCCAGCTATGCGCCATTCTTACACATTGCAAATCTTTTTCACACTCTTTGACTTGAAATGAAGTCTTCTGACGATAAAGCCATTTGATTCAAAACTGGACTGCCATCCTATCAGAAATCAGTTCTAAATGTACTGAATGGATCGAATTCCATTTTGAACTAAGGAAGAAAAAAATCACAGATCGTCTTTTTTGATATAGCGTGTCGTGCATCTCATCTCAACCCCTCATATATAACTGTTGTTACATTGAGTGCCAATCACCAAATCTATCACTGTGTTCTACTACGTCCGTTCTATACAAACGCTGATGAATCAGCCGGGCCGATTGCTCAGATCTTGGCAGGATTGGTCATCTACAAACCAACCTAGTGGAAGCACCGATAGATTGGCCAACTGGCACTCCAAACAGGGCTAATAATAATATCATTGGTTCTCCTCGGGGGCTTTCATCGTTCATTCAAACAACCTACATTGCCGTCAATCTTCAAGGTCAAATGAGAGTCGCACATGTAGTAGCCGCCTTTCTTTCCCTTCAAGAACGAAGCTGTGGGCGACTTGGACACGGATACGTTGAGACCTGCCGGAAAAAAGATTCACATTGTGAAACCATTCAATGATTAGAGTTTGATTTGATTTGATTTGATTTACCCACATCCACAACTAAGGTGATCTCTGGGGGTTTGGGTAGGATTTTTTTACTTTTGCCCGGACTACCTTGTAAACAGCCACAGGATCTTTAAAAACATGCACAGATTGTTGTGATCTGCTGCACACGGGACCTCCTTTTTATCGACCGTCTCTGATGGGACTATGTATCGATCCACCTACCTGGACAGGGAGGGAGGAGGGAGGGGGGGGGGGGGGGGTTGCTAGAAAAACTGGTGCTTGTACCCATTTGTACCTGGTTTGGCAGTTGAGAAAATGCTTGTTGAGGATCTTTCCAGAGCCACACACTGACAGGATTCAAACCCATGACCTTTGTGATCCTAAGTTTGGCAGCCTAACCATTGGGTCACTTACCCACTGGGTTTTAGTAGATAAGTAAGTTCCTTCAAGGCCATTTAGGCCTAAAGAGCCGTAGCTTATGCCAGTTTCCATAGCATGGAGCCGAAACAGGACAATAATCAGCTCCTGGACATGATGCTAGTCTGACGCAGATTTTTACACCCTAGCTGGTGCTGGCAAATTCGCCTTCCACCTGGGTCTGGGGAGTCCAAATATCTTTTTTTCAAGGAACACACTGTCAGACCTACTACCCCTGCCAGGTCTCCAAACTTGGGACTCGTGATCTCACGTCCAACAGCCCTGGCCACTCGACCACCGCCTCTCGCCACAACTTCGATGGACAATGGATTTGTTTTTTGTGAAGGGAGGTCCGTGACTTGTGGAGACATTCTTCTCATGCACGCATGGCAATGGCACGTATGCAAAGACAGTTTATGTCAACAGGGCGTGGGGACTCCCGGTAGTCCAAAGGGCAACGGTCAGCCTTCAACCAAAAGTAGTGGGGTCTTGTTTCACAAATCAGGAAGCCGAAAATTGTTTTTCAAAGCAAAATTTTATTCAGTTTAGGCTTGCTTAGGGATTTCAAAAATGATTTTTTTAATTGTTTTCCATCTTGGGATTAATGCCACTTGTTCCTCTCCCCCAAGTCAGAAATCATCTTCAAGATCATGATATTCATAGGACACAGAAACAATATCATTTTACATGAAAATTGTTTTAAATTGATTTGATTTGATTTACCCACATCCACAAATAACAGTGATCTCAGAGTTTTTGATAAGATTTTAAAAAATTTGCCCAGACTGCCCTGGAAACAGCCAAGGGATTGCATCGTTGTCATTGCACCAACAGGACCTCCATTCTATTGCCCGTCTACCTGGACCAGGAGGGTAGGTTTTACTCCAAAAAAATCTAGAAAGCTTTTTTGAACCTGCCGGCACTTGGACGCCTTGCTTTAACGATGCGGCTTTAATATTCCAGATAACATTGATAATTTAACTTGAGTTAATCCCCATTAAGGTACGTGTGTAATAAAAACATCTCTAGCCTTTTGGCGAAAAATGTGACTATTTTTTTGTGAACTCGGAATTTACCGACTTCCGCCCCAATTTATCTGAGTCTCTGCAGTTCGCACAATATAATGTGGGGATACCATCTAGCTCTACTATTGACGTCCTGGCTTTTTAACTTTACTGTGAAAGTAAGTTAAGTTCCTTCAAGGGCATTACGGCCCATAGAGCCGGAGCTTATCCCGGTTTTCTATAGCGTGAATTATAATCACCTCCTGGACAGGACGTTAGTCTGACACACGTTTTTACTTCCAAGCTAACGCTTGTACCCATTTGCATCTGGGCCGAGTGGGGAAAATGCATGTTAAGAGTCTTTCCCAAGAAATACAATGCCTGACCTAGCTTTGCCAGCATTCGACCCCGGTACCTCAGTGACTGTGAAAGCAGCAAAAAAGAATTTGGGTATAAAGTTTAAAAAAATAATTTTTAAATTCTAAAAGAAAAAAAGTAACAAAAAGAATCCATGCACACGCCTTTGTGAAGAGCATCGGGAAGATTTTTGTCGTATACATATGTCAGTTCAACTGTTGAAACGTGGAAGGCTTTCTTATCCAATGTGAATATGAACTCTGCGCTCCAGTCATTGAAAAAATTAATCTTCAGATTTTGATCTTTTGAGTCGTTGTTGTACTTGCAGCTGCCCTCAAGAAAAAATGCTGGGGGAATGGTTACCTTGGTGGTGTTCTTCCCTCCCTGAAAAGAAAAATAAATTATACACAAGAATTCGAAAATCAGGAAATTGACGAGGAGATGACATTTATGCTTTTCTTCTTTTTGCGTCTTGTTTAAAGTTTTGTATGCTGAACAGCACTACTAAAGTTTTGTATACTTGATAGCACTAATACTAAAGTTTTGTATACTTGACAGCACTAATAAAGTTTGACTAAAGTTTTGTATACTTCGACAGCACTACTTAAGTTTTGTATACTTGACAGCACTACTAAAGTTTTGTATACTTGATAGCACTTTACTCAAAGTTCTTAGATGCTTGACACACTATTTCAAAGTTTTGACTAAAGTTTTGTATACTTGACAGCACCTACTAAAGCTTTGTATACTTGACAGCACTTACTAAAGTTTTGTATACTTGACAGCACTACTAAAGTTTTGTATACTTGACAGCACTTTCTAAAGTTTTGTATACTTGACAGCACCATTAAAGTTTTATATACTTGACAGCTAATAAAGTTTTGTATACTGACAGCACTACTAAAGTTTTGTATACTTGACAGCACTACTAAAGTTTTGTATACTCTGATAGTACTAATTTAAAGTTTTGTATACTTGACAGCACTACTAAAGTTTTGTACTTGATAATGACTAATAAATTGTGTATACTTCGATAGCACTAATAAAGTTTCTTGTATACTTGACAGCACTACTAAAAGTTTTGTATACTTCTGACAGCACTAGGTCTATGTGACAAAGTCAATGATGACCTTCATCAGTGGGAAACTAACAACTGGGAACAAACAACTCTTCTCCATTTGTCTGTTCATATCAGTTAGTCTCATCAGCAGCAGTTATGACTCTACGACACAAAACCCCCACGTTAGATCAGACTAAGTTACTAGCACTCCTCATTCTCCTACGCTGAACTCTGGGCATGGGACTTGGGTTTGCATTACTTAATCCAGGCTGTGCTTATCGCAAAATCCCACTGCAGTTTTTGTCACTAACTCAAAAAATCCTTCTTTCAGCTGATTCAGAAGAAGACCCGCACATCTAAGAGGCAATGTGTCAGCCTTTAAACGGGCAGGCAGTGGCTCCTAGCCCTGCCAAGAGGTTGAACAATTTTCCGGGGTTTTTTCACGCACAATCTATTCCCCTTGTCTCCAGGTAGGTGGATGGACACCTAGTCCCATCGAGACGGACGACAAAAAAAGGAGGTCTGTCCTGTGTGCAGACATACCTCTGTGCACATTAAAGATCCCTTGACTGTCTACAAGGCAGTTTGGGCACACAATTAAAAGCCCTACCAAGAACCCAGAAATCGGCCTAGTTAGTTGTGAATGTGGGTAAATCAAATCAAATCAAATCAAATCAAATCAAATCAGTTCAGATATCTTTTTTTTTTCTGGAACAGGTTTATGTACCTAAGACAATATCATTCTGATCCTTGACGGTCATCTCAAGGGGGTGGAGGGGGGGGGGGGGAATATTGACCAATGGTGAACAAAGAGGAGTATGGTTATGGCCAATTTCATACCTTGGCAGAGTCATATGTGATGTCGAAAGATATGGCACCCGTCATATTAATGCAGGTCGTGTTACCATCTGTAACGGTGTACACATTTTCTTTTGGTTCTGGTTTTGGGGTCGTGGTTGGCATGACAGCTGTTGGTTTTAATGAGCTTTTGGTCCTCCTGACATACACTTGCTGCAGATTCAGAGACAAAAGAAGAAGAAAAAACAATGGAAGGGAAAAGAATTAAATTTCATAAAGGCAAGGAAATGGGAATTTCTCAACAGTTAACATTGGCAATGGTGACTGATGATCCAACTTAAACTTACTAAAAAATAATATTAGGTTCCCATCATAGACAAAGGAGAGTAGATATTAGCTACCAATCGTTGACTAAGAAAAGAATGCACCTGGTGGGCCGGAAACTAAGATTTCGGATCCAAACACCGAGTATTTTGGAACAAGTTACCACAATATAGAGAGT
The DNA here is from genome assembly GCA_037039925.1 of Doris montereyensis. Lineage (NCBI taxonomy): Eukaryota > Metazoa > Mollusca > Gastropoda > Nudibranchia > Dorididae > Doris > Doris montereyensis. The sequence continues at coordinate 93,098 of JAXRKP010001346.1, read as the reverse complement.
TTATACTTTGCCAAACCGAACCTGAACACTCAACTGTTCGAGACAGTGTAAACCAGTCCGTCACAGCTCATCAAAGCCATCAGACTCAACTTTCCTAACACCCATGATGCTAGTGACGAGCAGTGTACTGTAGTAAAGCATTGTGTTCCGTAAATGGCACCAGGCCTTGTGAGTTCTGTGGCTCAGCTGGATTCTTCTTCTTCTTTGATCTCTCATGAGAGATTTACGAGCTCCTTTTTTTTTCAGGCGTCGGTTTGGCCGTCTGAACTATTTGCACCCTTCGGTCAGGGGCTTCCGAATTCTGCCTGCTTTTCTGTCTGGGTGTGATGCCCCGTAGGCTGTGATCATCCAAGATCTTCCCACAAGCCAATCAAGGTTTGAATAAGAGTTTTCCTTATCCTAGACAGACTACCTACCATGGTTACAAAGCTCTGTCTACCCGGGGTGTCCATATTTGTCTTGCCTGTACCTTTCGACCTGTCCAGCTTGGGTGACCCTGCCAGGAGCTTAACCCAAGAAAATCGCTGCCCTATAAATAAAGGGCGTGTTGCCAACTGCCCGGGAACCGCGCAGGCCCTATATTTAGGGCCGCCGTCATTGGCACGGGAAGCACGCAGGCCCTATATTTATGGCGAGACACCCAGGCTCCTTGAATGGAAATTTCCACTTTCCTTACATGGTTTATGACGTAGTTTGACCTTGAGATCATAGTTAAATAACAGCCAATGAGATTAGTTTATTTTAAGCTCGTGGTTTTCCATTAGCCTCATTATCATTCGTCAAAAGGACGCTTTCCCACTCAACACATCTTTCAACTTATAGAAAATGTATGTTTTATAGGTCTTTTTATCATCTGTGAACGTGAAATCATTGTCACAACTAAGTCTAAATCCAGCTCTCTTAGTTGCAAACACTCGTTTTTTTTCATGTAAACGCTAAAGCAACCCCTCGCTGTAAGAAGGTCACTTCTCCGCAACACCACGAGCTTCACTGGGTTAAGCTCTGGCTGGCATAGCTCTCCGGGTCACTGAGGTACATAAGCCACCAGAGCACAACAAGGAATGGACATTGTGGTGGCTTTCGCTGATTCACAAAGTGTCGTTTTGATCAGCCATTCGTTAACGTGGATGTCTCGATGTTCCAAACAAACTGCTCGGAATGGAGGTCTTCGGACTTTTCGAGACGTGACTGTAGACATTTAGACGATCATAGACAAAGTTTGCTTTCGTTGAAATTTACCCCTTATCCTCCATTGCGGTGATCTCTGTGAATTAAGAGGAAAACAGCAAGATGAAAGACGTGAAAGAAGGGAAGGAAGGAAGTAGGACCTACCAGCAGTGCCATTGGAGCATGCAAGTACTTGTTTCTTTGAGATTCACCTCGTTCAACATTATTGCGGTGATCTCAGGGTGAGTTAGGAGGAAACAGCAAGATGAAAGATAAATGAAAGAAAGAAAGATGAAGGACCAACCAGCATCACCTGCCAACCACCCACTCAAACAAGTACATATACATCACGGAACATTAAAGACTGAGAAGAAGAAGAAGAAGAAGAAGAAGAAGAAGAAAGAAGAAGAAGAAGAAGAAAGAAGAAGAAGAAGAAGAAGAAGAAGAAGAAGAAGAAGAAGAAGAAGAAGAAGAAGAAGAAGAAGAAGAAGAAGAAGAAGAAGAAGAAGAAGAAGAGGAGAAGAAGAAAAAGAAGAAGAAAAAAAGAAGTGGTGACTTCAGGTGAGTTAAGAGGAAACAGCAAGATGAAAGACAAGTGAAAGAGTGAAAGGAAGGATGTAAGGTAAGGGACACCAGAGGCACCTGTCAACTGTCCACATCGCAGTGACGGGTAAATTCGTTTCTCACCTGTACTGAAATTGCCATCTCCAATGCCGCCTGACTGGGCCTGAAAGTCACGGAGTGTCGCCATCACCTTGAAGTTGTCCTCTTTTGTCTCCGTCAAACTTGTTGTGACCTCAGACTGACAGCGGAACGACATGGCCTTAGGGAATGTAAAGGCTGACTTGTGTTCAAATAAGAGTGTCTCTGATTGAAGAGAAGGAAGACCAATATGCTTTAGGCAAGTAATACGACGCAGATCAAGACTTGCGGAGTAACAGGCAAAATTTTTATTGATTTCATTTGATTTTACCAACACCTACAACTAAGGCATCTCCAGGTTTTTGGTAGGATTTTTTATTTTGCCCTCCTGACTGCCCTGTAAACAGCCAAGGGATCCTTAACGTGCACAGAGTGCTGAGATCTGCTCACGTGACCTCCTATTTATCATACGTCTCCAATGGGACTAGGTGTCGATCCACCTATTACCTGAACCAGAGTGGTCGGTTTTACTCAACACAACAAAACAAAAAACATGAAAAATATTTCAACCTGCCGGGATTGAACTCACAACATTTTGGTTGAGAGGCTAACACCTACCTCTGGACTATCGAGTCCTTGTAACAAACAAACATGACTCAAGAGAGAAATTGTTGAATACAATGTATTAATTTGATTTCGCTCACAGTCACAGCTAAGGTGATCTTGGGGAGTTTTCTGTGGACTATTGATTGTGCCTGAACTGCCCTGTGAACATCTTAGGGATAGATGATGGCCACAACATGACTATTGTTATCAGCACACAGAGGTGTCCCATCTTCAATGGAACTAGGTGTCGAATTATCTATCTGGACTAGAGGAAGGGGAAGGGGGTGTTTAATCTGGAAAAGCGTGAGAAAACATCCAACCCGTCTGGACCCGAAACAGCAACACAAGGTTGGGGGGGGGGGGGGGGGGGGGGAGCAGACACCTTATTCTGCTGGACCCCTGTGTTCCTTAAGCACATTGATTTTAACGTTGCTGTACACCTAGAACCCCTGTGTGTTCCCTAAGCAAATGATTCTACCGTTGCTGTACGCCTAGAAGAAGCAGGACCCTACGGCCTGCCTATTAACCGACAACACGGTCAACTACGCATATGACCTACTTTAGACTACGAGGGACCCAACACTGCGGCACCTGTGTTATCCACCTCAAAGATGCAAGTGCCAAGAAACAAGCATACAGTACATTAGTCTGTTAGGCGCTTTGTACATATACACTGTGACAAGATCTTTTTCTACCTGCAGCTGTGGATCCATTCATACCTGAGTCGAGTGAGGAAAGCAGAGCGAAGTACCAATGCCCCAATCCCACGAGTACAACACCCGTGGGAAAGTACCTCTGGACCAGCCAAGTGGTTTTGAACCAGTGTCGTCCAGTCTGTGATTACACCAAACTCACAACGCTAATGTTGTGCCTGCAACACTGTAACAACGACTATCTTATCATCAACAATATATCATTTCACGTCATTACATTATTATTATTATTATTTACGCCACTACGTTACGTACCGCTGTCAGTGACATTGGGGAAGAGCTTGCTGGGTGCGAAGGTAGACACCAGGGAGATCTGCTCGTTGGCCGTGCTATTGGAGAACTCAAACAACACTTGGGCGCCCTCCTCGAACAACAGTTTGAGAGCTTGGCATGTGGAATTTTCCTCTAGAACCTTCGCCTTGGACAGGTCCAGCTTGGCCGATGCCTACAGGGGCCGGGACATCGAGAAAAAGAGGAGAAAAAAAAAGAAAAAGGCTGTCATTCATTCATTCGTTCAGTAAAATGGGACGATATTGATCGATCAATTGACCTAGGTTTACCCTGTCCATCATATCTGAGGAGTTTTTTGCTTGATTGGTTCAATGAAACTTCACTACCCCCGTCTAACACATGTGGTGGTCTTAGGGTGAATTAAGAGGAAGCAGCTTTGTTTGCTTCATTGAAATTTACCCTGTCCACCGTGTGTGGTGATCTCAGGATAAATTAAGAGGAAAACGGCTTTGATTCTTTGAAATTTACCCTGTCCTCTATAATGTCGTGATCTCAGTGTGAGTGAATTGAGACGAAACGGCAAGATGAAAAATAAATAAAAGAAGGAAAGGAAAGAAGTAAGACCTACCAGTAGCGACACATCTTTTTGAGTAAAAACGGTTTCAAATGTTTTATATTCAGATCTACTACTTCTACTACTAGAGACCTATTTTCTGCAGTTTATTGAAACCAATAATTTGTACTTGATTGTGCAAGTATCGACTGCATCAACTATCTATCCTGCTGGTTTGAGACTAAATACTGCAACTGAAATTGTCATAACTGATTTCAAGACGTTATCCCCATGACAATTTATTACTAACAATGCGATCACATAACATTATATTCACATCTTAATACCACTTCACCGGTAAACTAATAACACAACACTGAACCAAGGATAGACCAGATTGGGCATCCACCACTGCTAACCTCAAGAGTTGCAAGCAAACCTAGGCTACACTTGAGTTGTCACTGTTATCAATAAAGTGGCTCTAAAGGTTGGAAAGCGCATATATATAAAAGTCTAATCAGTGAAAACACACACGCACACATTAGAAAAGCTGGCTATGCGAAACAGACTAGATCTAGATTTGTGCAGATCTATGGGTGGAGTTACAAAGCGGGAACCGGCGTGAAAGCGAGACATAAAAACGTACTGCCATCTGCCTCACTGAGCCATAAATGATCATAAAACTTGCTATGCATTTTAGCGAATATTTGGCAATGACATGTCTACTACATGTATTTATCAAGGAGTGAGTAGGCTCGGTTGGTAGCAAACTTTCTATTCATGGCAAGGGCGATGGGTGCCGCTGCAGAGGTCACGGGTTCCGATCCCCGTGGTGGCCAGGTTTGTTTGTTTGTCTATTCCTGGTGCTTGTCTCGTCTTTGCTCCTATGGGGGATTCAATATTATCCAATGTCATTTCTTTCACTTTCGACATGCCCCTGGCCTTACTGTGTGTCTTTACTACATGTATTTACACCACTTTCGACATGCCCCTTGCCCCACTGTCTGTCTTTACTACATGTATTTACACCACTTTCGACATGCCCCTTGCCCCACTGTCTGTCTTTACTACTTGTATTTACACCACTTTCGACATGCCCCTTGCCCCACTGTCTGTCTTTACTACTTGTACTCACTATCCACTTTCGACATGCCCTTTGGCCCCACTGTCTGTCTTTACTACTTGTATTTACACCACTTTCGACATGCCCCTTGCCCCACTGTCTGTCTTTACTACTTGTATTTACACCACTTTCGACTATGCCCCTTGCCCCTGTTTGCCCCACTGTCTGTCTTTACTACATGTATTTACACCACTTTCGACATGCCCCTTGCCCCACTGTCTGTCTTTACTACATGTACTTACACCACTTTCGACATGCCCCTTGCCCCACTGTCTGTCTTTACTACATGTATTTACACCACTTTCGACATGCCCCTTGGCCCACTGTCTGTCTTTACTACTTGTATTTACACCACTTTCGACATGCCTCTTGCCCCACTGTCTGTCTTTACTACTTGTATTTACACCATTCATTCATTCATTCATTCATTCCCTTATTTTATTTATTTATTTATTTATTTTGTATTTACATTGCTCATGTTTTTTACTATGTATGTATAAATGGCCTAGACTGTCTGTCTTTACTGCATAACACCTGTATAATAAATACACCATTTTTTGAGATTATCAAAAATCAGTAGATTGAAAACATCACTGTCATGTTGACTTTCCAGTACATTGTACACATCCACGGGCTTAAGGAAACTCATTTGATTCTCATTCATTCATTCACATCCATGATTAATTTTATTTATGTTGATTTATCTTCATTTTGTACACATCTATGATTAAGGGGAACTCATGTTTTGTCTCATCAGTACATTGTACACATCCATGATTAAGAAACTTGTGTTGAAGTTTCATCAGATACATTGTACACATCCACCTGATTAAGAGAACTCATTTTTGAGATTCTCATCAGTACATTGTACACATCCACTGATTAAGAGAACTCATGTTGACTGTCTCATCAGTACATTGTACACATCCATGATTAAGGAAACTTGTGTTGACTGTCTCATCAGTACATTGTACACATCCACTGATTAAGAGAACTCGTGTTGACTCTCTCATCAGTACATTGTACACATCCACTGATTAAGAGAACTCATGTTGACTGTCTCATCAGTACATTATACACATCCACTGATTAAGAAACTCGTGTTGACTCTCTCATCAGTACATTGTACACATCCACAGATTAAGAGAACTCGTGTTGACTCTCTCATCAGTACATTGTACACATCCATGATTAAGGAAACTCATGTTGACTCTCTCATCAGTACATTGTATACATCCATGGATTAAGAAACTCGTGTTGACTCTCTCATCAGTACATTGTACACATCCATGATTAAAGAAACTCATGTTGACTCTCTCATCAGTACATTGTACACATCCACTATTAAGGAACCTTGTGTTGACTCTCTATCAGTACATTGTACACATCCACTGATTAAGGAAACTCGTGTTTACTCTCTCATCAGTACATTGTACACATCCACAGATTAAGGGAACTCATGTTGACTCTCTCATCAGTACATTGTACACATCCACGGATTAAGAGAAACTCATGTTGATTGTCTCATCCATTGATCCACTGATTAAGAGAACTCGTGTTGACTCTCTCATCAGTACATTGTACACATCCACGGATTAAGAGAACTCATGTTGACTCTCTCATCAGTACATTGTACACATCCACGATTAAAGAAACTTGTGTTGACTCTCTCATCAGTACATTGTACACATCCAGATTAAGGGAACTCGTGTTTACTCTCTATCAGTACATTGTACACATCCGTAGATTAAGGGAACTCGTGTTGACTCTCTCATCAGTACATTGTACACATCCACGGATTAAGAGAACTCGTGTTGATTGTCTCATCGGTACATTGTACACATCCACTGATTAAGAGAACTCGTGTTGACTCTTTCATCAGTACATTGTACACATCCACTGATTAAGAGAACTCCCGTTGATTCTCTCATCAGTACATTGTACACATCCCGGATTAAGGGAACTCTTGTTGACTCTCTCATCAGTACATTGTACACATCCCCAGATTAAGGGAACTCGTGTTGACTCTCTCATCAGTACATTGTACACATCCACGGATTAAAAGAACTCGTGTTGACTGTCTCATCGGTACATTGTACACATCCACTGATTAAGAGAACTCATGTTGACTCTCTCATCAGTACATTGTACACATCCACTGATCAAGAGAACTCATGTTGACTATCTCATCGGTATGTCGTATACAAGACATTCACCCATCTATGCATGTTTTGTTTTGCCTTTCTTTCGTTTTCTTTTTTTTCTTGGGGTGGGCGTTGACTCCTATACTATCAAACTGATATTGTATCTTTGTATTCAATCATTTATGATAATTTACACCGGCATCTTCGGGGTTTTTTCTTTTTCCGTTTTGTCTTTTTGATATTACTGATAACAATTTGTGTAATTTGTGGTGTATATAAAACCACTAATTTATGTACAAGTAAATCAGATGGAAGAAGAATAAAAAAAGAAGAAGAAGAAGAAGAAGAAGAAGAAGAAGAAGAAGAAGAAGAAGAAGAAGAAGAAGAAGAAGAAGAAGAAGAAGAAGAAGAAGAAGAAGAAGAAGAAGAAGAAGAAGAAGAAGAAGAAGAAGAAGAAGAAGAAGAAGAAGAAGAAGAAGAAGAAGAAGAAAAGAAGAAGACGAAGAAGAAGACGAAGAAGAAGACGAAGAAAAGAGGAAGAAGAAGAGGAAGAAAAGAGGAAGAAGAAGAAAAAGAGGAAGAAAAAGAGGCCCTGACAATACTGTCACACTTACATTTGTTGCCACATCCATGTACTCAAACGTGCCTGTGACCTCCACCACAACGCAAGTCGTATTGTCCTCTTTGAACTCAAAACGTGTGGCTTGACCTTGAAAGGGGAGGGGAGGAAGAAAAAAGTAAATAAATACATAAAAACTAAGATGGAAAATAGATCAACTTAGAGGGGAAAAGATAACACACATAAAAACTAAGATGGAAATAGATCAACTTAGAGGGGAAAAGATAACACACATAAAAACTAAGATGGAAATAGATCAACTTAGATAGTTTGGGCAGTAAACAGGATTGAATGTGAAGGAATGGCTAAGTCAGTATAGAATACTAAGACCCAAAGTAAATGACAGAAAGGCAGACCTCGGAGAAAGTGGGAAGAAGATATAAAAGAAGCAATAAGGCACAGGAGAAAACAGGAAAAAACCGTCAGGAAAGAGTAGCATTGAGAAAGTTCATTTCGCATATAATCTTAAACCCACAAACCGGAAGGTAGAATGGGAACAAAGAAAGAAAAAAATATAACTAATTTTCCCCACATCCCTCCCATATCCAGTGATCTCAGTGTGCATGAAGATTTAAATTGATTTGATTTACCCACATCCACGACTCGGGTTTATTGGTATGGTTTTTAATTTTGCCCGGCTGCCCTGTAAACAGCCAAGGGATCTTAAACGTGCACTGTGTTGTGATCTGCACAAAGGACCTCCTTTTATCGTCCATCTCAGATGGGACCAGGTGGTGATCCACCTTCCTGGACTGGGGGGGGGGGGGGGAGATATTGCTCAAGGAAAACTGTTCAACCATTGGCGGGGCCGGAAACCCACTATCTTTTAGTTGAGAGGCAGACACCTTGCCTCTGGACTATTGACTCTCCCCCCCCACCTCTCCCGTGCATGAAAAAGAAACAGCAAGATATACGATAGGTGAAAAAAGGCAAAGGTAGGAAGTAAGAAGTAAGAGCTAACAGCTGCCTGCCCCCCCCCCGGCAATAAGCCCCCACGCTGTGGTTGATGCATTGGTTAGTGCAGCCACTCCTACCACTTCACTACCCTCGTGTTATAGCACCAATTACATGTCTGCCATGTTGTCATCAATACACAGTTGACAGACTATCATCATGACCTCACAAGTATATGAGATGGGGACCGAGGGGCGGGGAGAGAGAGAGAGAGAGAGAGAGAGAGAGAGAGAGAGAGAGAGAGAGAGAGAGAGAGAGAGAGAGAGAGAGAGAGAGAGAGAGAGAGAGAGAGAGAGAGAGAGAGAGAGAGAGGGGGGGAGCTATAGGGAGACATATGGAGAGAGAGAGAGAGAGAGAGAGAGAGAGAGAGAGAGAGAGAGAGAGAGAGAGAGAGAGAGAGAGAGAGAGAGAGAGAGAGAGAGAGAGAGAGAGAGAGAGAGAGAGCGAGACAGACTGACAGAGAGATACTCCCACTCAAAATAGAGGGGGGGGGGGGGGGGGGCAATAGAAAAAAAGAAAAAGAAAACGACCTCCGTCTGGGATTTGTATCTGGATCGACTGCTTCCAATTGAGTCCTATTCCATCGCCCTAACCGCTATGCCACGATGATTGTTCGCTCTATGATCCGTATGAATGCTGAATTCAAAAGCGAGTCGAGCGCCAAATCTACATTTAGATCTGTTGGTCGGTAACGTTTACATGATAGATTTCAATTGAATGCAATCTTGCTGTGCTATAGATATATCTATGTACAAATCGAAGCAGTGATCTTACTGTACTGAAGATATATATCTATGTGCAAAAATCGAGTGGGCGGTTTGACGGGGTTACTGGTAGGTCCTACTTCTTTCCTCTATGGCTCTTGCACTTACCTTTCACTTTCATCCTGCTGTTTCCTCTCAATTCTCCCACGAGATCACCGCAAATGGTGTACCGGGTAAATTTCAATCAAAACAAATAAAGCACGAATTGAAGATGGTTGAGGCCGACGAAGCGTTTCTGGTTGATATGATTATGGAACTCAGCACGCCTGGAAGACCAAAGGAATTCTGGAGAGGCGCGCTGAGTTCGATAGTTCCCTTGCCTGTTTACATGGCAGTGTGGCCGAATAAAGTAGTAAAAAATCCTACCATATTGTTGTTGTTGTTGTTGTTATTATTATTATTATTATTATTATTATTATTGTTATTATTATTATTATTATTATTACTGTTATTGTTTATTATTATTATTATTATTATTATTTTATTTTATTATTATTATTGTTATGTTTATATTATTATTATTATTATTATGTTTATTATTATTATTATTATTATTATATTATTATTATTTTATTATTATTATTATTATTATGTTTATTATTATTTTATTATTATTATTATTATTATTATCTGCACCTAGTGCATGTTTAGGGAACAATTTTATGTTGATGTATGTACCAATGATTGAGAGAGGCGCGCCGGCTGCCTGTCAAACTATGATTGAAGAGGTCGTCTGCTTATACATGTATCTGTGTAGGTGTGGGTGTATGTGTGTGTGTGTGTGTGTGTGTTTTTGTGTCTAGCTGTGGTTGTACTTGGAAAGAAGGTAAAAAAAGGGGAGGTGGGAACGAGTAATTGGACGAGACGTACATGTTGCGTGACGGTGCAGGGGGGTGAGGGGGAGGGGAGTTACACTTGTTACTGTTACTATTACAGGGTACTGAGGCAAGGTGTCGGCCTATCAACCAAAAGGTAGGTAGTGTGTTCGAGCCCGCCAACGGTTGAAAGATTTTCTCGATTTCTTTTGAGCAAAATTTACACCCCCAGATCAGGTAGGTGGGTCGACGTTTAGTCCCATCGGAAACAGACGATAAAAATGAGGCCCCTTGTGCAGATCACAACACTCTGTGCACATTAAAAATCCCTTGGCTGTTTACAGGGCAGTCCGGGCAAAATTAAAATCATACAATATCCCGAGATCACCTTAGTTGTGGATGTGGGTAAATTCAAATCAAATCAAACCAAAGCATTAAGTGAGGGGTTATGCCTATCACACTATTATGTGACAGTGTTTATCACGCTTCACTGTAGGCTAGGCTCGGTGTGATTGGTAGGGAACTACGGCCTGTGTCATGACACCCCGTAACGAAATGGTATTCTGTAACACTTGGAACACAGTGACCAGGTCGTTGTGTTAGCATGCTTCGGTGGTTATTATGCAATGGCCTTGAATCCACCTCTCTGTAGACTTTTGCAACCCCCACCCCCGATCCTCCCTACTAATTTGCTGTCTGTCTGTCCATGTGTTTGTCTATCTATGTAGCTGTCTGTCTGTCTCTCTCTCTCAAATCTCTCTCTCTCTCTCTCTCTCTCTCTCTCTCTCTCTCTCTCTGTCTCTCTCTGTCTCTCTCTCTCCCACTGTCTCTCTCCTACCCCACTTCTCTCCCTCCCTCCCTCCCTCCCTCTCTCTCTCTTCTCTCTCTCTCTCTCTCTCTCTCTCTCTCTCTCTCTCTCTCTTCTCTCAACGAACCTACAAAAAGCCAACACTTGTATTGATCCTCCATATGACGTAGTATAACAAGGTGGCTTACAGTACACCCCAATCCCCACCGTGTCAACACCACCCCCCTGGCAACCATGTCCCCAGGTACTTCCCACCGGATCCTCCCTATATGATGTGTTTGTCGTAGTGTCTGTCTGTCTCTCTCTCTCTCTCTCTCTCTCTCTCTCTCTCTCTCTCTCTCTGCTCTCTCTCTCTCTCTCTCTCTCTCCCATAACAAGGTGGCTTACAGTACACGTGTCACGATTCAACCATTCACTAACGGCTGACCGCCATTCACTTCACTGAGCTAGGCTATGGTAGAGTTGATTCCAACCAGCCCGCCATAAAAGATGATGGGTTTTCCAATCCATTCCACCACCCACCACCACCACCACCCAACAATAAAATAAATTCGCGAGCTGTCGATGCCGACGCTAAGGAGCTCCTCTCTGGGAGTCCACTCTTGCATGTAAACGTAAAGACGTAATCTAATCTAAGGCGAGGCATTTTAGCCCACGCAGCATTTCTAAGCATAACCGACATGTCATGGGACACCCCCCTCCCCATCCCCCCCACCACACACACACACTCACTCATCCAAAACTTGACTGACAGCCGAGCATGCAGGAAGACAAATCTCTACTCTGTTCTTTGTTTGAACTGCACCGTCCGAAAATAATAAATAAAATGAAAAAAACCAATCTACCATACTGTCCACTGACGCCAAGGTGAATCGTTTCATTGGAGTGACACCGTACACCAAATGCGGTGATTTTACGCTGAATGGAGAAGAAACAGCAACTTGAAAGAAAGGCGTCATTGGGCGAAAGGAACGCAGAAAAACCTACCAGTAGTCCCCGACAGCTGTCCACTGCATGACAAGAAAGAGCGTGCGGTGTTTTATGTGTAGTCGCAGCAGCAACAGCAGTAATAGTAATAGTAGCAATAGTAGTAATAGTAGTAGTAGCAGTAGTAGCAGTAGCAGTAGCAGTAGTAGCAGTAGTAATAGTAGTAGTAGCAATAGCAGTAGCAGCAGTAGTAGCAATAGTAGCAGTAGCAGCAGTAACAGTAGTAGTAGTAGTAGCAATAGTAATAGTAGCAGCAGTAATAGCAGCAGCAGCAACAGCAGCAGCAGCAGCAGCAGCAGCAGCAGTAGCAATAGCAGCAGTAGTAGTAATAGTAGTAGCAGCAGCAGTAGCAGCAGCAGCAGCAGTAGCAGCAGCAGTAGTAGCAGCAGCAGCAGTAGCATAGTAGCAGTGCAGTAGTAGCAGTGGTAGCAGCAGCAGCAGTAGCAGTAGCAGTAGCAGTAGCAGTAGCAGTAGTAGTAGTAGTAGGTAGTAGTAGTAGTAATAGTAGCAGTAGCAGTAATGGTAGTAGTAACAGCAGCAGATAGTAGTAGTGTAGTAGTAGAAGTAGTAGCAAGCAACAGCAACAACAACAGCAACAGTACACCAATAAGCAACAGTACTATATCAATAGTAACAGTAGCAGTAGTAGCAATCAGCAGTGGTAGTATATCAATAACAGTACTCCTATAATAGCAACAGTACCCCTATCAATAGAAACAGTAGTAGAATCAGTAACAGTACCCATATCAATCAGCAACAGTACTCCTATCAATAAGCAACAGTACCCATATCAATCAGCAACAGTACCCATATCAATCAGCAACAGTACCCATATCAATCAGCAACAGGTGTATAGTACATCCATAGGTCTAACCAACGGATATCATCAATCATAGACAGTCAAACGGAGGTGTAGTAGTAAAGTACATAGTATCCAATCAACAACAGTACCCCTATCAATCAGCAGACATGTCATCCCTAGGTTCAACCAACAGGTATCAATCAGCAACAGTACTCCCTATCAATCAGCAACAGTACCATAGACATATCAATCAGCAATCAGGTCTAACCAACAGAGGTACCCATAGGTCAACTAATGGAATAGTAGTAAAGCATAGTCATGTCATCCTATAAACATGACAAGGTGTATAGTCAAAGATGCATGTTGTCCATAGGTCTAACCAACGGAGGTGTATAGTAGTAAATTACATACATATGTCATCCCTATGCCAACCAACAGAGGTGTATAGTAGTAAAGTACATAGACATGTTGTCCATAGGTCTAACCAACAGAGTGTATAGTATTAAAGTACATAGACATGTTGTCCCTAGGTATAACCAACAGAGGTGTATAGTAGTAAAGTACATAGACATCCATAGGTCTAACCAACGGAGGTGTATAGTAGTAAAGTACATAGACATGTCATCCCTAGGTCTAACCAACAGAGGTGTATAGTAGTAAAGTACATAGACATGTCATCCCTAGGTCTAACCAACAGAGGTGTATAGTAGTAAAGTACACATAGACATGTCATCCATAGGTCTAACCAACAGAGGTGTATAGTAGTAAAGTACATAGACATGTCATCCCTAGGTCTAACCAACAGAGGTGTATAGTAGTAAAGTATAGACATGTCATCCCTAGGTCTAACCAACAGAGGTGTATAGTAGCAAAGTACATAGACATGTCATCCATAGGTCCAACCAACAGGAGGTGTATAGTAGTAAAGTACATAGACATGTCATCCATAGGTCTAACCAACAGAGGTGTATAGTAGTAAAGTACATAGACATGTCATCCATAGGTCTAACCAACAGAGGTGTATAGTAGTAAAGTACATAGACATGTCATCCATAGGTCTAACCAAGAGAGGTAAAGTACATAGACATGTCATCCATAGGTCTAACCAACAGAGGTGTATAGTAGTAAAGTACATAGACAAGTCCATCTAACCATAGGTCTAACCAAGACATGTCATCCATAGGTCTAACCAACAGAGGTGTATAGTAGTAAAGTACATAGACATGTCATCCAACAGAGGTATAGGTCTAACATGTCATCCCCTAAACCAACAGAGGTGTATAGTAGTAAAGTACATAGACATGTCATCCATAGGTCTAACCAACAGAGGTGTATAGTAAAGTACATAGACATGTCATCCATAGGTCTAACCAACAGAGGTGTATAGTAGTAAAGTACATAGACATGTCATCCATAGGTCTAACCAACAGAGGTGTATAGTAGTAGTAAAGACATGTCATTCATGGTCTAACCAACAGAGGTAGACATGTCATTCATAGGTCTAACCAACAGAGGTGTATAGTAGTAAAGTACATAGACATGTTGTCCATAGGTCTAACCAACAGAGGTGTATAGTAGTAAAGTGCAGTAGACATGTCATTCATAGGTTTAACCAACAGAGGTGTATAGTATTAAAGTACATAGACATGTCATCCATAGGTCTAACCAACAGAGGTGTATAGTAGTAAAGTACATGCATATGTCATCCTGACGCCTAACCAACAGAGGTGTATAGTATTAAAGTACATAGACATGTCATCATAGGTCTAACCAACAGAGGTGTATAGTAGTAAATTACATGATATGTCATCCATGCCTAACCAACAGAGGTGTATAGTATTAAAGTACATAGACATGTCATCCATAGGTCTAACCAACAGAGGTGTATAGTAGTAAATTACATGGAGATGTTATCCCGAGGCCTTACCAACGGCGTGCAAACTGGGTCAGTCAGTTGGGTTCACAGTTCACATGTCGCAGGGTGACGGGGCAGTTCTGCAGATTCCAGTTAAAAGGTCGGTTGTTGTCTTGCGAAGACCGTAACCATCACATGACGCCTGTTCAGCACGTTAATTACATGAACTAACACCAACACAGGCCTACTTTCAAGCTGACAGGGCTGTCACACAGCAAAGCCTTATCGCACCACGCGGCTCTTTCTCTCTCTCTGAACTCTCGATTTTTTCATAATAGTTAATTTGTTTGTTCTCAGCGTTGACGATGGATTTTTTCCACTTCTGGTTTCAAAATGCACAAGTGTGCACGCGTGCGCACGGTTGTGGTTGTGTTTGTGTGTGTTGTGTGTGTGTGTGTGTGCATCAGGAATGTAAGAGTCAGTACGTTGTATCACTTGTGCACACAGTGCTTCTTCGGCTGATCGCATCGCTGACTTTAAGAATAGAGAACCGATGGCCTTCCATAAAGCTCTAGTTTTGTAATGTATTGATTTTAAATCGTTAAACAGAGAAAGAAAGCCAATGAGATGAATTGTAATTCAATCATTGTGATTTGAAACGTGACCAGAGCAAATTTCCTTTTGGACAAATAAAGACATATTATCTTATCTTATACTTATATTATGTCAATTGCTTGATTAATGAAAGAACAGAGGATCGATGCGTCGTGGGCTATCACACACTATACGTATGCGTCGTGGGTTATCACACACTGTACGTATGCGTCGTGGGTTATCACACACTATACGTATGCGTCGTGGGTTATCACACACTGTACGTATGCGTAGTGGGTTATCACACACTATACGTATGCGTCGTGGGTTATCACACACTATACGTATGCGTCGTGGGTTATCACACACTGTACGTATGCGTAGTGGGTTATCACACACTATACATATGCGTCAATGGGTTATCACACACTATACACACACTCAAGTACAGCGAACCACATGTCAAATAGCGTACATACAGTAGGTCAGTTAATCTGCACACACCAAGTCGGGCACAGCGAACCACATGTACGAGAATATACTACACATACCTACAGTTGGGTTGTGGTGTCGGGCACAGCGAACCATGTATGAGAATATACTACACATACATACAGTTGGGTTGTGGTGTATGAGAATATACCACATACATGCAGCGGGCACAGCCAACCACATGTATGAGAATATACTACACACATACATACAGTGGGGTTATGGTGTCGGGCACAGCCAACCACATGTATGCGAATATACTACACATACATACAGTGGCGTTATGGCGGTGCACGGCTTCAACCAAAGAATGAATTTGTGTTTTTCAAAGAAGACAACAGACTAACGCTGTGGTGAATATCAAGTTCAAACCATTGTTTTTATTTGTTTAATCTCGGGGGTTTTCGTCAGATTTTTAATCTTGCCCCGACTGCCCCTGTAAACAGCCAAGGGATCTTTAACCTGCACATGGGACCTCCTTTTTATCGTCCGTCTCCGATGGGACAAGGTGTCGATCCACTTACCTGGCCTAGGAGGGGGGGAGGGAGAGGAGGGGGGAGGGTTGATATTGCTAGAAGAAAACGTTGGCGGGGCTCGAATCCACTACCTCTTGGTTGAGATGCCGACATCTTGCCTCTGAGTTACCGAGTACCCCTCCATTGATTGACACCCCCGCCTCTCACCCGCCTGTCTACCACATACGCGATGATCTCAGGGTGACTTTACTTTAGAGAACCAGCTAGGTGACTCGCAAGTCAAAGAGTGAAAATAAGAGAAGTAGGACCTACCAGGGGCGCCCCACCCCAGCCACTGACTCCCTACCCCAGCCACTGACTCACTAGTAAGTCTCAATTAAACCGACATCTTGTTTTTTAACCTATCACTGCCTGAATGAACCTGTAAAAGCAGATGGTTGACCCAAATAGGTGTACACACCACCAAAGTCACTAATCAGCGTATGCTATTGAATGCGTGATCTTCCCGACGGATCTGAGTCACGCATAAATAGCGCTTGGAAGTGTTGTTTTGAGTCACCTGCCGCACGGGCGCAATTACTTTTTTTAGCCATGACCAGATCTACACGATTGATGCCCGCCACGTAGAAACGAAAGGCAAAGTCGTTTACTTTCAACGCCGAGGCTAAAAAGTGAAGTTGGGGTGGGGGGGGGGGGAGAGAAGAGATTTTGTTTTGTTTCATACAAATCGATTTTATCCACATCCACAACTAAGGTGATCTCGGTGGGCTGGATTTGTTTCTCGGTAGCTTTTCTAATTTTGCCCGGACTGTCCTCGTACACAGCCAATTGATCTTTAACGTGCACAGAATCATTTAAACTTAACATTAAAGGACTCGATTGAATTATGTTTTAAAGTGGCTTGGGGGAGGGGGGGACGACGACCCCTGTAACCCAGCAACACTCCCAACCCTGCTAAGAAGGCCCATGAAACAAGGCATTGCAGACATCTATAAACACACTGAAAACCCGCTCAATGGACAAGTTGTTATTAAAATACGACGATGAGAGCATTGAACAGCTTGTTATTAAAATACATCCCTGTCATCCCAAATGGACAGGTTGTTAGTAAAATACGACGATCAGAGCATTGAACAGCTGTCATCCCACTCAATGGGCAGGTTGTTAGTAAAATACGACGATCAGAGCATTGAACAGCTGTCATCCCACTCAATGGACAGGTTGTTATTAAAATACGACGATGAGAGCATTGAACAGCTGTCATCCCACTCAATGGACAGGTTGTTATTAAAATACGACGATCAGAGCATTGAACAGCTGTCATCCCACTCAATGGACAGGTTGTTATTAAAATACGACGATGAGAGCATTGAACAGCTGACATCCCGCTCAATGGACAGGTTGTTAGTAAAATACAACGATCAGAGCATTGAACAGCTGACATCCCACTCAATGGACAGGTTGAGTGGTTAATTCAATCAAGCCCAGCTTCAGCCAAAAAAGATTAATTAGATCTGTTGGTTCTGGTGACAACGGCATCACATGCATTACGTTACACCACATCAGTTTCTGGTGACAACGTACATCACATGCATTACGTTACACCACACCAGTTCTGGTGACAACTACATCACATGCATTACGTTACACCACACCAGTTCTGGTGACAACTACATCCCATACATTACGTTACACCACACTAGTTCTGGTGACAACTACATCACATACATTACGTTACACCACACCAGTTCTGGTGACAACTACATCACATGCATTACGTTACACCACACCAGTTCTGGTGACAACTACGTCACATACATTACGTTACACCACACCAGTTCTGGTGACAACTACATCACATACATTACGTTACACCACACCAGTTATGGTGACAACTACGTCACATACATTACGTTACACCACACTAGTTCTGGTAACAACTGCATCACATACATTACGTTACACCAAACCAGTTATAGTGACAACTACATCACATACATTACACCACCAGTTCTGGTGATAACTGCATCACATACATTGCGTTACACCACACCAGTTCTAGTGACAACTACATCACATACATTCCGTTACACCACACCAGTTCTGGTGACAACTACATCACATACATTCACGTTACACCACACCAGTTCTGGTGACAACTACATCACATACATTACGTTACACCGCATCAGTTCTGGTGACAACTGCATCACATACATTACGTTACACCACACCAGTTCTGGTAGCAACTACATCACATACATTACGGTATACCGCATCAGTTCTGGTGACAACCATCACATACATTACGTTACACCGCATCAGTTCTGGTGACAACTGCATCACATACATTACGTTACACCACACCAGTTCTGGTAGCAACTACATCACATACATTACGGTATACCGCATCAGTTCTGGTGACAACCATCACATACATTACGCTATACCACACCAGTTCTGGTGTCAGTATCAACCTTCCCGATCTCTTGTTTGGTTCAGTTGACAATGGTATCAATGTCAACCTCCATGATTTCCTGTTTAATTCCGTTTATAATGGTACCAGTATCAACCTCCTTGATCTTTTGTTTAATTCAACAGTTGACAGGCAAACGACATGTATACACACACAACGTGTATACACACACAACATGTATACACGCACACAACATGTTAACACACACACAACATGTTTACACACACACAACATGTTTACACACACACACAAACATGTTTACATGTTTACACACACACAACATGTTAACATGTATAACACACACACAACATGTATACACACACACAACATGTTAACACACACACAACATGTATACACACACAACATGTTAACACACACAAACATGTTTACACACACACAACATGTTTACACACACACAACATGTTTACACACACACAACATGTATACACACACACAACATGTATACACACACACACAACATGTTTACACACACACAACATGTTAACACACACACAACATGTATACACACACACAACATGTTAACACACACACAACATGTATACACACACAACATGTTAACATGTTAACACACACACAACATGTTAACACACACACAACATGTTTACACACACACAACATGTTTACACACACACAACATGTTTACACACACACAACATGTATACACACACACAACATGTTTACACACACACAACATGTTTACACACACACAACATGTATACACACACACAACATGTTTACACACAACATGTCGTGGTGTGATGGCAATGATTATAATCACCGTGTATTGGCACTACTGCGCTTCCAGCTTTTATATTAAACAAGCATGCCCGTAGACAGCAATGATCATGATTACTTTCTAGTAGTAGTAGTAGTAGTAGTAGTAGTAGTAGTAGTAGTAGTAGTAGTAGTAGTAGCAGCAGCAGTAGTAGTAGTAGTAGTAGTAGTAGTAGTAGTAGTAGTAGTAGTAGTAGTAGTAGTAGTAGTAGTAGTAGTAGTAGTAGTAGCAGTAGTAGCAGTAGTAGTAGTAGAAGATATCACTCTTTCTTTTTGTTCAACGATGAACTACTCAATAGGTTACATGACGCAAGGTGGTATCAAGTGCCTGCATTAGGGTGTCCAGCACAAAGTCAACTGAAAATGTCCTACCTCAACACAAAAAAATCCTACCTAGGAAATGATATACTCCCCCGACTCTAGAAACGGGAGAACAGCGTAAATATTTCCAATTTCAATGCATTATTATAAATTGTTAATTCAAATCATAAGTGAGTGACTTTCTAGTGCATCTCAATGAAATGAAAAGTGATCACACATTTCTTTAATGCTTCACTTTGGATTAATAATATTTCACTTAATTTCAGCATTTCCCCACACATTTCTGGAGAAAAAAATAATTCTGACAGCTGATAGATCTAGTAGTGATAGATCTACTATCATTTCACAAAACATGCACAGTGCAAAAATGAAATTTTTGTTTTCTCCTTTCGAAAAATAAATCAAACACAAGAGTGACAATATCATAGCCTAAACACACGCACAAATACTTACTCAGTCTACCAAGGAGAAAATGAGGTTTGGAAGACTTTTTCTATAACTTGATTGAACTGCCAATTATAAATCTTCCTCTGTTCTACTTTTAACCACCCCCTCCCCCACCACGGTCTCTCTCTCTCTTTCTTTCTCAGGATCAAAAACTTAAAACTAGATCTAGATTTTTTAATTGACTGCAACGTAAAACATCTACCCACCCCCTCCCCTAGTAAAAGTCTCCATTATGGCAACCACCCCACCCCTCTTTCTTTCTTCTTCAATAAAACCGGAATCTAGTATTACTGTACACTATAGTACATGATTGCCTTCTTCCCAGTTCTACTCTTTCCCAACCATGTCTACAATAGTGGAAGACATTCGTTACTTCTCTTTCTCTCCCAATACCGTATGTCAGACCCAGTCGCCTCTTTGTTTTGCCCTCATATGTTTTCACATCGACTTTCTTCACCCTGTCCCCTTCCCCACCTCTACTCTGCTATCAGGCCGTGCGTGCATGATATCCCTTCGATCATTCATCCAACCTCCTCTATTCTTACTTAACGCTTGCATTTGCCTTTCGGTCATCCGTAAACTCCCGACTCTCCATATATTCTCTCTCTCTCTCTCTCTCTCTCTCTCTCTAATACGCAATGACACACACATTCG
Source organism: Doris montereyensis (assembly GCA_037039925.1). Lineage (NCBI taxonomy): Eukaryota > Metazoa > Mollusca > Gastropoda > Nudibranchia > Dorididae > Doris > Doris montereyensis. The sequence continues at coordinate 72,060 of JAXRKP010001346.1, read as the reverse complement.
CGATTGGTCGCATTAAACACACACAAACATTCTGTCGAGCCTTCTTACACACACACACACGTGCGCGATCGGACTTAAAATATGGACATTGTCCTCCTGTCTCTCTCCCTTTGACACGAACCAAACAACAACGTGCACGATCAGCTTTTTAACACACACGGCATTCTTAATCTCTCCGGTGTAAAGTTAAATTGAAGAAAGGAGGCTGGGCCGTAGATAAGCAGTTCATGGTATTGTATAGGCGCTAAAACTAAAGAAAGCACTGAAAGCTTTGAGTCGAAATCCGATACTAATTTCCCAGGCAAACTTTACAATTTTAAAAGAAGGTATCGGAATCGTTTAGTTTCAACGTAAAAGAATCGCCAAACAGCAAAGCATGCACGACCGGAATAGGATGACAAAATGATCATCCATCGTTCACAAACTTATTCGCATTTTCCTATTTCGCCGTGCCGATAATTGTTCAGGTCTACTTCGATTTCCCCGACCCCCCCCCCCCCCCCCCCCCCATGTTCGTCCTCAATACGTCATTTCCCCTGGTATTTTCTCGACCGTGAAATATTTTCTTTTCGTTTTCAAGGATTTCCCTGATGCCGGAAACCCTGTTTTTACTATCTGAGCCCCAATTCCTACTTGTTTTCCTATCCAAGACATCAATTTCCGACCATTTCAGACCTGAGTATGAAAAATCCGACATATTTCCGACCTTGCTGGACACCCTGCTGTATAAGCAGGCGATATTTACATTGCATCTCTAATGACCGGAAATGAAGGAATGCGTCACAATAACAATAAAAATGTTTTGTGGATGGCAGGCAAAACAGTCGTTTTCCCACTCCATTAGAATACTGATTTGACCCAAGAGTGTATTCACTTAGTAGAACCTAAAGCAGGCTATTGGAAATCTACTTACGAAATGTGGAGGTTGAGGGTGCAGTGGTTCCTGAGTTATAAGCCGTCAAAGTTAGAGACGTTCGGCTTTATATAAAGTATATATATATATATATATAAATATATATATATTCTCAACTTACCGATGGCCAACAAGGCAGCAAGGCACACCAACAGCTTCATCCTGATGAAACCACACATAAAATGTCGTCGACTAGTGAAATGAAGAACTGGATAGGGTCAACGTAGGGGGCTGCACGTTTGGTGAGGGGAAAAAACTCTGTTGGTAGAAAAAACATGAACAAAATAAGGCCAATGTGTAAAACAAGTGTTTATATCCATTCCATTCAATTTGACACATGTATAACTACCAAGACAAACTAAACTGATTTTGGTTTAGCATTCAGCAAGCAAGCACGCACTTTCGTATTTATTATTTATACATCCATATGTAAGTGTAATGTACCAATATACATACAATAGTACATAAGTTAAGATTCCGTACCATGCATTGAATGGTAACTGCAACTAAAGTAGTTCTACTTGGAATACTTGACCAGCTGACAGTTCTCAAGTACACACCGTGACACACACACTTGAGAACAGAACTCAACAGATGAGTGTAATGAGATCACGTTATTGAAACAAAGAACGTACACACACACACACAGTGGTGTCACACACATGTGACCGTTACTGAGTAAAGCTGGTCATTCAATTCAATTCAATACAAATACTTTTTATTGTCCAAAAAGAGGCACATCGTTCCAGTTTGAGTATGACGTCATTATTCTATTCAGAATCAGAATCGTGTGTACATGCAGTTGTATCTGAACAGAGAAATCGTTATGGATATTTTTTTTTATCTATTTACCCCGTCCACCATTGTGGTTATCTCGGGGTGAATTAAGAGGAAACAGCAAGAAGAAAAATAAATGAAAAGAGAAGGAAAGGAAAGAAGTAACCCCCCCCCACACACACACCACCCACCTCCAGGTTACTCAAAAAAAAAATAATCGAGAAAATTATGTGGTGGGGCTCGAACCCACTATCATTTGGTTGAGAGGCCGACACCTTGCCTCTGGACTACCGAATCTCCCTAAATCCAATCAGCTGTTATGCTAAACCGATGGACCCCACCTATTGGCAATCAGTCAGTAGTTATAACATTAATGGGTCATCACGACTCAAGGTAAGATAATAATTAATTAATAAGAAACCAGTGATATTGCTATGAAACGTTCTTCCTAAGCTGATTGTTATCAAACGTGTCCCGCCAGAGGATTGGCTCTACCGCACGCCCGACAGCTAACTTCACCAGACGACAACTAACAGTAACAAACATATCAGTGGATGATGCGGCGATGATAATTGTCCCGAACTTTGGACTCGCCTGCAGTCAGTGAGAAATCAAAATGTTTGCTAAAAACAGAAAGTCATTTAATAGTAATAGTCAAGGCTTGTTAATTAGCTATTTGAATGTGCCGTGACCTACATAATACACAGGTGTAGACTAATTTCTCTATCTGGGGGACAGTGGTGATATCGCACTATTCCCAGTGACTACTGTCACACCTAAAACCCAAACTGAGACAGCTGAGAATGTGTGCGTGTGTGTGTGAGAGAGAGAGAGAGAGAGAGAGAGAGAGAGAGAGAGAGAGAGAGAGAGAGAGAGAGAGAGAGAGAGAGAGAGAGAGAGAGAGAGAGAGAGAGAGAGAGAGAGAGAGAGAGAGAGAGAGAGAGAGAGATGAAAGGCATCTTATTATGCACACCGGATCATCACGCGCTGGTTCCTATTTCTTTCCTCTTTTTTATTCTTGCGCGCGTCAGGTTCTCACTGATATATTTATACGTTGGTGCATTTTTGATCCAATACGGTTTGAGCCCGAAGTCAGCTTTCAAAATGATGAAATATGACAATAAGTGACAACTCCACTAATAAAGACAAAACTGCTGGACTATTCAGTTCAAAGCTACCACGTCCAATTGACTGTTTAGGTGCCTACTGCAAAACGTCTAATGTTCTCTTCAATGCGACTGCTGAGGGGCGACCCGAATAAGATGCGATGCTCTCGACGCAGACTTCTTATATATACCGATTTTCAATAATAATAATAATAATAATAATAGATCTTTGGACCAGCGATGCATCGACTGTCCAGAACGAATTGTATATTACAGTATATGTATATATATGATCTGGGACTCAAGTCTACCCCAAAGCAACGACAGGACAAGGCTCGCTCTTCCTTGACAGATCTTGTTTTGTGATATACCGTGACGGCATAAAATGCTTCTTTTTTTTTTGCACTTCAATCCATTGTAACGGCTGAAATAAAAACAAACCAATGGCATACGTCATCGGCATAGATAAACTAGTCCGTTCAACTTTGGTGCGGCTCCGGCGAAAACTATTCTAAGTTATGGATAAGTCTAAGAATCCCCCTTTTTGTGTGTGTCGACACAGTAAGTGCAATGGCCAAAACAGTCAAACTACAGAAACCATGACGTGGAAATATGTACATATTAAGTCTAAAGTCCACTTTTTGATGCTAGCTATAGTCGATTAAACGCAAAGAAAGACAGATCAAAACTTGTTCACATTCCAAGCTTCTAATTGACATCAAGGTTAAGAGAAATGACTGGACTCTTTTTTATGTTGGCACGTTGAGGCCGAATCACCCAAACTAGTTAAATGTGAATATAAGATATTTCTTATGTTGGCACGTTGAGGTCGAATCACCCAAACTAGTTAAATGTGAATAAGATACTTTCTATGTTGACATGTTGAGGTCCAATCACCCAAACTAGTTAAATGTGAATATAAGATACTTTTTATGTTGACATGTTGAGGTCGAATCACCCAAACTAGTTAAATGTGAATAAGATACTTTCTATGTTGACATGTTGAGGTTGAATAACCCAAACTAGTTAAATGTGAATATAAGATACATTTTATGTTGACATGTTGAGGTCGAATAACCCAAACTAGTTAAATGTGAATATAAGATACTTTCTATGTTGACATGTTGAGGTCGAATCACCCAAACTAGTTAAATGTGAATATAAGATACTTTTTTGTGTTGACATGTTGAGGAATCACCCAAACTAAAAATGTGAATATAAGATACTTTCTAAATATAAGATACTTTCTATGTTGGCACGTTGAGGTCGAATCACCCAAACTAGTTAAATGTGAATATAACTATAAGATACTTTCTATTGTGAATATAAGATACTTTCTATGTTGGCACGTTGAGGTCGAATCACCCAAACTAGTTAAATGTGAATATAAGATACTTTCTATGTTGGCACGTTGAGGTCGATATAAAATGTGAATATAAGATACTTTCTATTGTGAATATAAGATACTTTCTATGTTGGCACGTTGAGGTCGAATCACCCAAACTAGTTAAATGTGAATATAAGATACTTTCTATGTTGGCACGTTGAGGTCGAATCACCCAAACTAGTTAAATGTGAATATAAGATACTTTCTATTGTGAATATAAGATACTTCTTATGTTGACATGTTGAGGTCGAATCACCCAAACTAGTTAAATGTGAATATAAGATACTTTCTATGTTGGCACGTTGAGGTCGAATCACCCAAACTAGTTAAATGTGAATATAAGATACTTTCTATTGTGAATATAAGATACTTCTTATGTTGACATGTTGAGGTCGAATCACCCAAACTAGTTAAATGTGAATAAGATACTTTACTCATTGGGGTTGTTTTTTTCACTGCGACCACGTCCACCCTTAGTCAAGTTAGTGTGATCTGTACTTGTTTTAAATTATAAATAGTTTGTAGAGTTAATCGATGTCTTGTTGACAAGCCTACAGCTGTGTTACATCCCTACAAACATGAATACACGCATCACATTCACAGCGAAGGCAGACACAGTGACGACACTTTTTGTAGTGTGGAGAAAAGTGAGAACAATTACCTTGTCGCATGCAATGAACACGTGATGATGATGGTATCAGTTCAGAGTAATAATAGAGTAGAAGGCGACAGTGCGGAAAAGTCAGGGTCAAATGGTCAATTTTCGTGTTAAGTGGAGATATCCATTGGTTGCTGTCACTGTCAGCCCTCGATATAGCACTGTTCAAAATTTGACATGGCATACCAATAAGAAAGAAATACACCTTTTGATTTTTGATTTGTCAATGGTCGGTTCAGGAGAGTGGCACTTTAGTTGATTTATTTCGATTTTGTATTATACACAACATGTACCACTACAAATAGAGGAGATCTATTTGTACGTATAATGTGGCTGCCATTTCACATGCTAAAAATGCTATCTAATCTTACAAACACGTCATCTTCTCAGCTGTATTCCGATTCACACATTGAATGAGACTCTGCTAAAAAAAAAAACACACACACACACATAAAAGACCTCCATATATGCAGTGAGTGAATGATATCGGGGTGAATTAAGAGCAAACAGCAGGATGAAAAATAAAGTTAAAAAGGGAGGGGTGGAAGGAAAGAAGTCAGACCTACCATCTAATAACAACCCCCAGCAAATACCCCACCCCACCCCCTTCTTCTTCACCGTGTCACCTCACGAGCTTTGTGCTTTCTTTTGATTTAGCCAAATCCACAATTAAGGTGATCTCTGGGTTTTTGGGTAGGATTTTTAATTTTGCCCAGACTACCCTGTAAACAGCCACGGGATCTTTTAGGGGCACAAAGTGTTGTGGTCTGCACAAGGGACCTCCTTTTTATCGCCCACCTCCGATAGGACTACTACGTGTCACTACACCTACCTGGACCACAGGGCGTAGATTTTGTTATAAAAATATCGACAAAATTTGTCACCCGTTGGAGGGGCTTGAACCCATTACCTTTTGGTTGAGAGGACTGTTCCAAGTCCACAAATTAGGACATTGATAAACCTAATCCGTGCGTTATCTATCAAAGCGTATCTATCCAAAGCAAGAAAAAAGTATAATATAATATATATAATATATATATATATATATATATATATATATATATATATATATATATATATATATATATATATACTATACATGATGTACAAATAGGCTTTCACATAAAACAAAGGATGTACATTAACCCAACTCTACTGAATACAATCATCAGATAAACGATGTCATTTATACTCCAATTCTAAATCTACAAACAAGAAAAAACATTCACTTGCATTTTATATCTAAATAACATCATAGTGATGTCAAATTAATTGATAAACTTAAATGATCCAATAAAAAAAAAAAGTAAAGTTCCCTCAAAGCCGTTACAACCCATAGCGCCAAAGCGTATTCCGGCTTCAATAGCATGAAGCGTAATAATAAGTAATAACAATCTCATCCTGGCCAGGACGCCAATCTGACGCAGGTTGTTTTTGTTTGTTTTGTTTTTTTTTTTTTTTGGGGGGGGGGGGGGCATGTTACGTGTCTTTCCCAAAGAGCACAATGTGGGACCTAGCTTTGCTAGGATTCAAACCCAGGACCTCATGATCCCCAGTCCGGCAGCTAACTGCTCGACCACTGTGCTCCCACATGAGTCAACAGCACACGCTTCAGAAAACTTTGCACACCTTGCGCACAAAGTGGCTTCCTGATCTGGCGACATTTAAGTTCAAACCGTTGTTTCAAACCTTCCAATGTTTGAGCATCTTGCTCATGCATTCCGCCATTCGGTTTTCAGGTAACCCACAGAAGAAATCCAAAGGGCACATCTTTTCTGGCCTATTCGGTTTACGAGTTTGTTCAGCCTTAGAGGTATTTTTCCATGTACTATGTGTATGTCATGCATGATGTGTAAACAATGATTTCATGGAGATTTAAATCTAGAGTCTCTCCATGTGTGCGTCATGCATAGTGCCTGTTTCCATGCACGTAGGCCTATGCATGATGCGTAAACAACGATTACATGGAAATTCTAAGAAAGCGTTTCCATGTGTGCATCGAGCATGATGTGTACCCGAATGATCAAGGCATCCTTCGAATATGCACCATACCGTCTAAGCAGACACCGGTAGATTCTCCTGGGGACATCCCGAGAAGAAAGTGTTTCCGTAGTTGTTTTTGACCACCTACAATAGCAGCATGCCGCAAAATTCCATCCCAGATGGTCTCTGTTCAAATTTTTATAATTTATTGACTGGCGCTTAACAAGATTAACATATATTATTTATTTTCTTTATGTGCACTGAGTTACATCGACGCACAATCTCACATCCTATGTGAAAGTATTATAGAAAATGTTACCATGGCCAATTACGTGAGGTCTAATCGGGGATACTTGAAGCAGGCTAAACGCCCTGTAGTTTTACATTTTGGTCCATATTCATAAAATGTAATTTAGTATACATATATTTGTGAAGTCTGTTTTCAATTCTGAAAATTAGATCCTATGGCAACACAAGATAGCTAGACTTGAGCAATTTAGAATTCTAAACGAAAGGGTGAAAATACAAGTACGAATAAGTAGATCTAGCGCTCTGCTCTCCAAGCTGGCACTGGCAAGTCGTGAAATGACACGCATAGGATGTAAAGGTGCCATAGCAACTATTTCCCCACAATTTTATACGTATATATTTATCTAAATAAATCTAGTCATATATGTTGATGTACATGTTTAGATAAATAGCATTTAAGCGTTCAAGTCAGCTCGTACGTCTTCTGCTGTCACTATACAATGAATAGCACTTGACTAGTAAAATACAGCCACGCAAAAGAGTTACCCCAATCTGGGAGATCACGCAATGTACCATGGGACGGATTGGAAGTAGGAGCTAAACGCCTCATTCAGTACTGCAGTTTTCTCTTTTATGGAAACTATCTTTATTTATTCAGTAGACAGCATCTATGCTATGCAAATAAGATTATTCTACTGAGTATAACGTTTAACAAGATGTCATATATATAAATATGCTCAAAACTTGTCACTCCCAAAATTCCTGCCAAATGGTGGATTTCAGTCCCATGTAATGCTAGCAAATGTATTGCTGTTTGATGTCTCAGTGTCCATGTGTCAAGTTTCAAAGTCTTCTCTTGTCAGACAGTCTGATGTCTTAGTTTCCCACCATGTTACCATAGTCGGGTCACAACCAAGGGACATAATAAAGAGAGCTTATTTTGAAGGAGTGAGAAAAAGCTGGGGCTTGGTTATATGGGGGGATAAAGAAAGAAAGAAAAAATAAGTATCTATTATATGTGAGATTGCTTTCTCTTTATTTCTCTCATCTTTTGATTCATTCCTCTCTCTTTCACAAAGTGACAACGGTATGAAACTAAGATATTATCAGACAAAAAGACACTGACACATCGATGATAAGACATGGAAACTGAGACACACAGAGAGACATGAGCTGGTATAACGTGGGACTGAAGTCTTACATTTTTCCAAGCAGCTAGGAGTAAAGAATTTTGAGCTGTTTATAATATAATATGATAGCTTTTGAGAAAGCATATTTTCAGTAAGGTAGGCTTATTTAAATAACACTGCACAGATGCAAGTGAGTTTTTGGAAAGACCCTCCACTCCCCCCCCTCAAAAAAAAAACCTTGCTCAGTTGGAATGTTGTTTCCCATACACGACTGTCGTCCCTTATGCAAGAAACAGGGTGTCCTGCAAAAAACCAACTGAAAATTTTCTACCTCAACACAAAAAATCCTACCTAGGAAAAGAAATACTCTCCGACGCCAGAAACGGAGAACAGCGTAAATATTTCCAATTTCAATGCATTATTAAATTTTTTTTTAATTAAAATCATAAATGACTGACTTTCTAGTGCATAACAACGAAATGAAAAGTGATCAGACATTTCTTTTATGTTTCACTGTGGATTAATTATATTTCAGCATTTTTCGGAAAGAAAAAAATTCTGATAGCTGATAGACCTAGATCTAGTAGTGATAGATCTACTCCTATCATTTGACAAAACATGCACAGTGCAAAAATGTTTTTGTTTTTTTTTTCCTCCTTTCGAAAAAAATAAATCAAACACAAGAGTGACAATATCATAGCCTTAACACTCTTGCACAAATACTTACTCAGTCTACCGAGAAGAAAATGAGCTTTGGAAGGATTTTTCTATAAACTTGATTGAACTCTGCCAATTATAAATCTTCCTCTGTTCTACTTTTAGCCACCACCACCCCCCACAGTCTCTCTCTCTTTCTCTCTCAAGATCAAAAACTTAAAACTAGATCTAAAGTTTTTAATTGACTGCAACATAAAACATCTGCCCACCCCCTCCCCTAGTACAAATCTGCATTATATTGGTGACCACCCCACCCCCTCTTTCTTTCTTCTTCAATAAAACCGGAATCTAGATCTAAATCTTCTTCCCGGTAGACACATTCGTTATTTCTCTCTCTCTCTTCCGATGTCGCATGTCAGACTCAGTCATCTCTTGTTTTGCCACCATATGTTTTCACAATGCCTTTCTTCACCCTGTCCCCTTCCCTCACCTCTATTCTGCTATCAGGCCGTGCGTGCATGATATCCCTTCGATCATCCAACCTCCTCTATTCTTACTTAACACTTGTATTTGCCTTTCAGTCATCCGTAAATTCCTGACTCTCCATATACACTCTCTCTCTCTCTAGTAATACTAATACACACACGCGTGATTGGTCACATCGAACACACACAAACATTCTCTGTCTAGCCTTCTTACACACACACGTGCACGATCGACTGAAAAAATGCACATTGCCCTAGCTGTCTCTCTCCCTTTGACATGAACCATACAACAACGTGCGCGATCGGCTTTTTAACACACAGGACATTCTTAACCTCTCCAGAGTAAAAGTCAAATTGAAGAAAGGAGACTGGGCTGTAGATACGCAGTTCATGGTATTGGTATAGGCGCTAAAACTAAAGAAAATATTGAACGCTTTGTGTCGAAATCCGATACTAATTCCTGGAATCGTTTCGTTTCAACATGAAAGAACCGTCAGACAACAAAACATGCATGCCCGGAAATGGATGGCAAAATGATTATTCATCGTCCACGAACTTATTCACATTTTCCTATTTCGCGATGCCGATTTATAATTGTTCATGTCTACTTCGATTTCCCTGATTTTCTCTCATGTTTGTCCTCAATATATCAGAGTCACCCCCATTATTTTATCGACAGGGAAACATTATTTTCGTTTTCAAAGATTTCCCTGATGCATAGGAACCTTGTTTTACTACCTGTGGCCCATTTCCTACCCAAGACATTTCCGACCTGAGTATGATGACATATTTCCAACCTTGCTGGACACCCTGAAGAAAATTTTATGAAATTTGTACTCATAATGTGCCTCAACGACACAATACAGTCGTGACAGATCTCTTCAGTACGAGTCCAAGTATGAATCCAAATTTGACACACCTGTGATATTGCCAGTATAAATTAAATGGGATGTAAAATTTTAAGGAATGCCCCTCTTCACTATGTACATTGGCTGAATCCGACCAACAAACTCTTTCCAAAATTGGCCCTTATCAGTGACAGTTGAAGTACTCATGTTCAAATGAAATTTTCGTTGTTATAGTCTCACGCTGAGTTCAGTGATGATAATGGAGAGAAGTCATAAAAGAGAAAAGTTATTGGTGTCGCGACTAACCATCTTTCCCACCCCCAAACTAGGATATCATGTACAAAAACAAAAACTTTTAATACTCTATTGTGTTGTTTGAAATTGAATAAAAGCATAAATATGGACCTACCTAGTGTGACAATGCGAATATTTAAATCATTTACATGATTAAAGAATAGTGTACTGTCTTCTTAATTTGAAAGCCTCTGATACCAGACCTGCTAACCTTTTGGAGATCAAAGGGCAATCTCAACTGTATGAAACCAAATTTGTAGCATTTTTAATATCTGTAATCTCAACTGCACGCAACCATTCCCATCCCACAAAAAATAAATAAATACATACAAAATTCTAAAGCATCTTTTTTTTTATCTTCTGGTCATCCAACCTAACAATTTTCTTCATGATAGACTCAAGGAAGACCTAGATCTAATTTTCCAAGTTCATAGTGTATTCTAGCAATACAATGAAAATGGTTATGTCAATGTTCACACCACAGGACCTTGACTACAATGATCGACTTGCTTGATATGATGAACGTCAATGTGTATGTAAACACGCACAAGCATAGGAAAAAAACAAAATACTTGTCATTTTGAGATCTGTTTTCACAACAGTGCACATCTAAACCTAGATTTATAATCCCCTTTACATTAGTAACAATGCCAGAGACTGTCGAAAGAGTAAGGAGCTGCTACAACAAGGGAAAGCCGTCTGAAGCATTTGTTTGTTATTTTCTTTGATTTTTTTATTTGCATTTTTTCTCAAAATGCAGTTTTTTTCACACTAAAATGTTATCTCTTCCTCATTTTTCGAACGATTTGTATTATATTTGGCACACAGGTTCCTCTTGTCAATGTTAATAGAAAGGTGTCGGGTTTTTTTCGTTATATTGTAAACTTTTTGAGAGAGAAAAATTTTGAAATAAAATGCCGTTTTTGTACGTATATCTTCAAAAAATTCATTAAAAATAACTGACCCAAACTATCGAAAAACATGACGTTAGTCTTTAGATACTGAATGGAAAAGACGATCTGCACAGGTTTTGAGTGATTTTATTCATAACCAAGAAAGGAGATAGATTTTGAAATTTGGGTCCAAAATTCAAGATGATGGCCGTTTCCAGCAACCAAAGGACGCTACACTTGCAATGATATATGGCATAACAGTATTTTGACAGTTATTCATGTACATACTAAAAGAAAAACACAGAAACTCTAAAGCAAAAAAAATCACTTGGAGTGTGTGCAAAGGGTGAAGCTAGATTTCACGTCTACAGATGATAAAAGGGCCTAAATCACATGCTTTTTCTCTTAGTTGAAAGAATAACGAATTAATATTGAGATGTTATTGCAACAAGAGAAGCTTAAACTAAGGACTAAACAATAGCAGCGATAGCTGTGCAATCAACTTAGGCTTGCCCGAAGTGTGTTGAATGGGAAAGCGTCACTTTGGCGAATGATAGCGAGTCTACCAGGAAAGCCACAAGCTTAAAATAAATTGTAATCTCATTGGCTGATGTCTAACTATGAACTCAAAGGTCAAACTACGTCATAAACCATTTAAGGAAAGTGGAAATTTCCATTCAAAAGCCTAGGTGTCTGGCCCTAAATATAGAGCCTGCACGCTTCCTGTGCCAATGACAGCGACCCCTAAATATAGGGCCTGCGCTGTTCCTGAGCCCACCGTAACACACCCTAAATAAAGGTTCAGCGCTCTTCTTGGATTAAGATGTTATTATAACAAAAGAAACTAACTATAAACTAAAGGCTTTAAAAACAATTACAATAGCAGTGATACCTGTGTTTACAATCAACTTAGGGCTTACAGCAATTTAAGTATGTCGAATGGGAAAGCCTCACTTTGATGAACGACAGTGAAGCCACCGAAAGTTACAGGGCTTAAAATAAGTTGTAATCTTATTGGCTGTTGACCAGTAAACAGCGTTGTTAAAATAACTTTTAAACTATGAACTCAAAGGTCAAGCCAGAAGTAGTAGAAGAAGATATCTTTAAGGAAAGCTTGGATATTTCCATTCAAGAAGCCTAGGTGTCTCGCTCTAAATAAAGGGCCTTCGCTTCACATATCAAAGGGGTCGGCCCTAAAGTAAGGAACAGCGCGCTTCAAGTCAACTGTAGGCGTAACACGCCCTAAATATAAATAGCGTTCTTCTTGTGTTTAATAAGATTTTTAATCTAAATAATAAGAAGGCTATTAGCAGCCAAATTTTTCACTGTGAAATAAAGGAAAATGCCCGTGAATATGTAAAATTTATTCTAAGACTTAAATACAGGTATGCTACTTAGATCTAGATTCTAGATCAATGGTCTATAGATACTGGATGACTAAACACTGCCAGATACTCTCTACTTTTTACAGGAAGGAAAACCAAGAGTGGTGATGACTGATGACTTTTTGGCTTGGATGGTTAGTATTTATAGATCGACCTGGTGCTGAATAATTGATATCATTGCCCTTCACAAAATGCGCTGCGATAAACAATTCATAAAACTTGTAATATGCACAACAAAAAAATAAATAAGTCAACTGCTTTTATATCCACTTCCCTACCTTGTTTTGCAATAGCAATGTCAGCTTCACGTGAACTGTTGCAAGGAAGAGTGACAATTCCAAGTCATATGACCGAGTCACATGCTCACCGGATACATTTCCGGTGATAAGTTATTTTAGAATGACCAAGAATACATGATTGGGTGAAGATACAAATCAGTTAAATAAAATGAATTACAATGTATTATGATGGTTAAGGGTGTGATAAGATAGAATCACTATCAATACGTCAAAGGTGAAAAACGACAATAAATGACAACTCCACCAATAAAGACAGAAATAAACACGCAATGCCTCGTGTACAACCCTTCGTCAGCCAACAAACGAGAAATATCTAGAATATAGGTTTGTTTTGTCTTTATTGGTGGAGTTGTCAAATTTTTTTTTTTAATTTTCACCTTTTGCCTTCACTCCACTGTGGCTCCTTTGCATCATCAATACGTCATGTACATGTATCATGCTTCTTACAATTTTCAACGTGGGAGGAGGAGGGTGGGGATTTAAAAGATTATCAAAAAGAGACAAATGACAGGATTTTTTATCATACGAATTCACCTATGGCATTTTTCCAGTCCCAATTAAGCATTTATAATGATAGTGATGATAAAAACGGTAGTAAACATTTATAGAGCGCTTCTAGAATTACATAAATGAACAGATTGCAATTAAACATGTGGTACAGAACTAATTAATTGATTTAAAGTTACATCGGCTACATGAGACACCAATCAGCATACATTATAATACATATATGGTATATATCAACAATACAATTTTATACCGCTGGTTGAAGGAATAATATAAGGAAATTTAGAGGGAAAAAATCGTTATTGAATCATTTAATTTCAGAGATATATCCATCAAACCAGCAAATAAAATTGCTCATTGAAATAGTGTGTTTCTTAGCTTTTTCTAGAAAATTGCAATATTATTTGCCTATCTGATGTTGTTGTTTTTTTTTGGGGGTTGGGTTTGTTTGGGTTTTTTTTGGGGGGAATGGTTATTGCATTCCGAGTACATGACCGAAGGAAAATAATTATGGATTAATACGACTCGCCCATTTTTGTGCGTTTAGAGAAATAACTAAACAAGTGTAGTCGGTTGAGGATCTCAATGATCTTGACTGTGAGTATTAAGAGATAAGATCAGAAAGATTGGGAGGAGGGAAGTTGGTCCCTCGAGCATCTGCAGACATAAAACTGATGCTTTTAAATTTATTCTGTAGGTCATTCAACTTGGAGCGAATGAAGCATTTTCAAACATGGAGATAAGTTTTCTCTTTAGCGGGGTTTTTGTATGAGTCTAGCAACATGGAGACCAAAAAGAATTGCATTACAGTAATCTGACTTGGATTCGTTGGAAAACATTAAGGCAACCATGTTTCTTGGTCCTTTTGTGACATAAAAATGTCTTATTGTGGATAGTTTCTTTAATTCAAAAATGAACATCTTGCACACATAATTTAATGGGCAGTCTATGGACAGTGAACAATCAAACATCGTGTCCGGAGTTTTTATTGCATCAACAATGTCAATAGCTGCGTACTCCATTTTAAGGTCATGAGATTTGTTCTTCTCTTTGGCTTCTTGTTATCCCCAACACTTCCGTTTTATGTTCATAAAGCTTGAGTTCATTTGTTTTCATCCATTCCTCTCTTTCCATGATACACATTTCACTCAACACGTATTGAAGATGATGGGCTTGGGTAGGTGTTATCAAAGTTGGTTAAATAGGAGTTGTGTATCGTCTACATATCGGTGTTAGGCAATATTGTGTTTAAGACATATTTTTGAAAGTGGTCCAATGTTAAGGACAAAATAGGACAGGCCCTATCACTGATCTATGAGGAACCCCACATGTAAGATGTTATCGACTTGACTTAATTTTATTTGTGAATTATGATTTGCTTTCTTTGTGACAGATATTGATTTAAAAACTTTAGGACGATACCAGACATTCCGTTAGTAATTTAAAGTTTCTGTAATAACATTTCATGATCATTTGTGTTAAAATTGCTGTGATTAAATGCAGAGACTGACAGACAGGCAACAAAATGCTGGTCTTCTTTTTGACTAAAACCTTGCTGAAATCAAAGGACACCAAGTGCATATTGCTTCACTGACACCCCAGATTTTCGCGTCACTCTATTCCAAGACCAAACCGCAATGGTAGAGCAATTGGAATCATCACCAGAAACAACCCCCCACCCACAACATCGATTCCAAGACATGAATTTAAACCGTTTTAACTTTGGGAATTTCAGTAAAATGCCTCCGACCCTATTCATTTTGTCTGGTTCCTACCACCTTCTTGGACTGTGGATAGAAATGGTCGGCATGTTTAATTTGCTTCAACTGTCGGAAATCTTGGTGTTAGCATTGATAAAACTTTAATCTTTTGATAGTTATATGAATAAATTAAGCCAAGTATGTTTTTATAAGCTAAGAAAAGTGTTAGCATTAGATCAATCTTTGAAAATCTGCGTTCAAAAGATCGCTTCAGCTTTTGTACTTTTGAGGTTTGACTATTGCAATTCTCTTTTTTTTCGGCCTCCCAAAAACTAAGCATACATGAATAAACTACAAAGAAATCAGGATTCCGCTGCTAGGTGGTATCTAAGGAAGACAAAAAAGCAAATAAAAAACACAGATTCTGAAATCGAATACAAAGCTGCTGTGATTGCTTTTTTCCCCATTATTTTTATGATTTATAACCAAGTCTTGGGCCATGAAGAATTTTTTAATATCATTACATTTTTACCAGGCCTGGATTTTTACCTTTGTGTGTTTGATACTGGACACATGTGTGTTTTATATTGGCCATGGTTCACGCTGAAATAAAAGATGCCAAGCAGGTCAGAAGGCGTGCTGAAGCTAAGTGGTTGAAGTCGGGACTTGTCGATGCTGACAAAGAAATTTACCTCCTTAAGAAAAGAAAAGTGAAAGAGCTTTGTAATAACGCGAAATGAAATTATTACATCACTACATTTTCCATCCTTCAGATGAATTTTTCGGCAAGGATAAAAGCGAACTTACCAACACAAATTTCAAAAGAAGAGCTCCCAGATACATTCTGTGATTTTTTCAGCAAATAATCGACCAGATTCGCATTGAACTTTAAGGAAACACACTGTTATTGGTATTTCTAAATTTTCAAGAGACATCATTTTCGCCTTTTAGAGTTGTTTCAGACGAGGAAGTTAAAGACATTATTTTTCATCAAAACCAAAGTTGTGAATCTTGATCCTTTCCTGCGGGACTTACTTTTAAAACATGTATTGACGAAAAGTACCATATATAACTTTGATTGGTGAATGACTCCCAAGACAGATGTTGTGCCAGATATTTACAAACTGCTCTTTAAGACCACTTTCAACGAAAACAAATCTTGACCCTGAACTACTAAAGATTACAGGCCCGTCTCCAATTTACCTTTTTTTTTTATCAAAGATTCCAGAAAACAAATTATACTTAATGTTATCACATTTGGAAAACAAATTTCTACAGCAATCATTCCAATCTGCATATCAAGCTTACCTAGCACTGAAATCGCTTTGTTACGAGTTTTAAATGATCTATTGAATGTAATTAGGCTCGATTACACTTTTTCATCTTCTAGATCTTTCAACTACATTCAATACCATCGATCACCATATTCTGCGTCAGAGGCTTCATGCAGTATTTGGTATCTCGACACAGTGCTGTCTTGGTTCGAATCATGTCTTTTGAACCGAAAACAGTTTATTGTTATAGAAAGTTGTAATTTCCAGAGAATCCCATCAAATATGGCGTGCCGCAAGGGTCTGTGCAAGGGCCAATTCTTTTTGTCTGTACACTAGCCCATTATCTAAAATCTTTAAAGACAATTCATTGTCTTACTCATCAATATGCTGATGATACCCAAGTGTACAATGTTAATATCGATGTTGGCTTAGATGAAATCATCAGAAAAAGCGAAACTTGCATAGCCCAAACGAAGGAATGGATGGATGCAAACAAAATTAAAACTTAATGATGAGAAAACAGAATTAATAAAAATTGGTTCGAAAAAAGACAAACGATGAAAAGTAATCAGAATAGCATAGATTTTTTGGGGAAATGAAATGAATATGGTAAATAAGGTGAAAGACTTAGGAACCATTTTTGACTCTGAACTTTCTATGAGCTCCTTAGTCAAATCACCAACGTTTTCCTTGAGAAACATTAATTCCATCCGTCCATTCCTCACAAGTGATGCTAGCAAAAAAATTGTCACAACTCTTATGTTCTCCAAGCTGTATGTTTGGCCTCCTGTTTGAAGAAAATCCCCGCCAACCCCAACCTATTGAAAAAAATGTGCAATCAGACCTATTTATTTTTTTAGTTGGAAATGTATCCCCTCTACTGGCAAACTTCACTGGGTAACAGTCGAAAAAAGAATAAAATTCGAAAGCTGCAACTTTAGTTTACAAATGTCTTGATGGAACAGCACCTACCTATCTTCAAAGTCATTTAAATGTTTACAAACCTGGTGGGACATTAATGTCGTCTGCTGATACTTTTACTCTAGTACTCCCAAAAAAGTAAAACTAGTGCTAATAATAATAATAATAATAATAATAATAATAATAATAATAATAATAATAATAGGAGAGGAGGGAGAAAAAAAAGGAAGGAAGGAAGGATAGAAGAAGAAGAAGAAAAGAAGAAGAAGAAGAAGAAGAAGAAGAAGAAGAAGAAGAAGAAGAAGAAGAAGAAGAAGAAGAAGAAGAAGAAGAAGAAGAAGAAAAAGAAGAAGTAAATAGAAGAAGAAGAAGATGAAGAAGATAAAGAGAAGAAGAAGAAGAAGGAGAAGAAGAAGAAACAGAAGAAGAAGAATCGAGGAAGAATGCGTGCATAACTTCTTCGATTCACCAAGTCCAACCATGATCTATTTCTTTTGAAGGTCTGTTAAAGGTCAAAGTGCAAAGGTTTAAAATAATAGTCAACAGTCCACACTGCGCGTTTTTGCTTGTTATGAAACACTGAATCTATTTTTAGATTACCACCACCCGACCAGTTTCGTGAACTGCGCAAAATAAGCGCAAAGGGAGACCAACCCACGAAGCGAGAGTACCATAGCATCGACGTACACCATTTCAGCGAATTAAGATAAATTCCCCCCTCCCACCTCATTTCGTGCTGGTCTCATTAAAAGGTATATTGTCTTGTCTTACAATAATTATACGAATATATCATTCAACTAGGGCTCAAACCCCGTCTCAGAGTAACTGACAATAATTTTCACTATACGGGACGAATTCCTAAGCGGGTCGAAAAGTGATGGAAAGGTTGTAAACACCATGCCATTCACGTAATGTTATACCGCTGTCGGAGTGCCTTGTCCACGGTAAAAACGGTCTTCCTTCGCGCAAGGAAATCGACAGAAAAATATTGTCCAGTGTTGAATCAAGTATGAAATTAATGCATCATTATCTCCTGGAATAATTTCAAATTGACCTGATCAGATATTATAAAATGTTACTTCTAAGCTTGTAAATCATGCCAGGCCCACCGCAAGCTTGTTCGTAAATATACAACACTACCAGTCTCACAAACCACAACAACTGCATTGCAGTGCAACAATGTGTTGAGTACAGTAACTAGGGTGATTTATGCGGGTGTAGTTGTTGTAGTATCATAATAGTGGATCATTTTGTAACGATGTCCACCTGTTACGGCCGTATTTTCAAATTTAGCTTTCAAAACACATCTGGTTTTAAATTATGGAAGTCATTAAACGTCAAGGTGCCTTGCAAGGTGTATTTTGTTTAAAGGTTGTAAATTGTTTTTAAACTATCCTCTCAGATTTACATTTCAAATAAATTTCGACAAATGAGAATTTTCTTTGACTTCTCCTTTCATTATACGTCGCAGAAAGGGATAAAAAGATTAGGTTGCTGAACAGGCACAATCATACACACCAGGGGGGGTGGTACTGGAATTGAGCAGAACACTAACACACTTTTCAAGACATGCTTATCTGTGAACTTGACCAAAATTCTGGTCTTTGCGGATAAAGCGCCAGAAGTAGATAACGGTGGCCTTAAATTATAGGCATGATATCCTCAGCCTGCAACACAGCAATTCTATAGATCTATTCTATGACTCATCTAAGTAGTGGTAGCCTAGTGTCTGTCAGATGGGTCGTCTTTGACTCTGCCACTGCCATATATATATTATAGAATCTATAATATAGATCTATATGTAGCTCTATATGCACTCATCTTTATTCAACCAGGGTAGTCAACCGCACTAAGCAGTCTGAACTCTTGAAATTTCTCGTTATAATTTAGCCAACTAGAATCTAGAAATAATCTATTCTAGTTTCAGGGGAAAATTAAAAGGGAACAACTTTGTTGCACACTAAGAGTCACGATATTTAACAGGCAACGTACAAATCAGTCACTGAGTTATTACAATGTGACATTTTGTTTTTCTTTAAAATTTCACTCTCAGGTTCTTTTTTTTTTTATAAAAAATCAATTATATCATGTTTTCCTTCTTTCCTTCCCTCACCCTTCAGTCTTCCTACTATTTATGTGAGGGGAAGCAGTGGTCCTGAGGCAAGTTGTCAGTCTCTTAACCAACAGTTCAAGGGCTGATGGTTAAAACATTTTCTCTCTTTTTTTTTGTGTGGTAAAACATTTACCCTACCGCCCTGGTAGGCAGATAGAACTTGGTATTCGACACCTAGTCCCATTGAGACGGATGATAAAAAAGAGGTCCTGTGTGTAGATTACAACAGTCTGTGAATGTCGTTAAAGATCCCTTGGCTGTTGACGAAGCAGTCGGGACGATTAAAAATTTTATCAAAACCCTTAAGATCACCTAAGTGGTGGATATGGGTAAAATCAACTCACCAAGTCAAAAGCATTCTCCCATCTTTCATGAATATATATTTTAATGTGAGCCTCCTGGCCCTGTCTCACCCCTTCCCCTCTTTATTTTGTTTTTAGAGTTATCTTTCTATCATGGCTGGTGATAGATCTGGAAGCAAATCGGAAGACAATCCTCAGCAAGATACCAATTCAACTAAGCCTAAAACTTCAAAACGTAAACTTGAAGAAAAAAGAAAGTGGAGCTTTCTGAAAGCGAAGCAAGATTTGCAAACAAAAACCGATGATGATACATGCCAGGAAAATGATGAGGTCACAGAGTGTTCATCAAAAGAGGACTTTATTGATCGAATTAATGCAAAACGCTTGAAAGTCAGCGAAAGTGTAGGGCAATTCAAATTCAACAAAAGAGGGTGCGGGTGTTGACCAAGGCTGAAGATTTTGCTGACGACAGCGATGGCGTGCTATACTGGATGTCTCGTGATCAACGTATTCAAGGTGAGATGTCAGTTTGATTTTGTTGGCGTGTTGCTGTCACAGCACTATTCCATAGAAATTTTGCAAACTTTGTAATTTGAAAATATGTACTAATTGCAAGGTAAAGAAAATTTCAAGATCCTGAAAAACTGTTCGGTTTTGCTTTTTGGGTGTGTTTTTTGGTTGGTTTTCTTCTTATTTTGTCTAGTACTAGATCTAGTACATATGAACGAAACCTCAAATTTCCTGAAAAAATACGTTATAGAGAGAATTAAGAATTTGATTTGGCAGAGCAATCATATTTTAAGGGTTCATTGGCTAAAAGATATTTGATTAAGTTATGTAGGCATTAGTTTACAAATTTCTGTTGTCTTTTCTCTCTTCTCTGTGTACACATATAAATGTATTTTTGTTTATTCCTATACAACTTAACGCATTTCACAAGGGACATTTCTAAACCCTTCTATCAGAGCTTTGTTGTTCTAGTGCTCTGACCATGGCTATGCCCTGAATTTAGGTCAATTTGATTCTTTCTTTCTCTCATTCCCGTCTTTCATCTTGCTGTTGTTTCCTTTTAATTTACCCTGATATTTCATTGCTTGTAGTGGACTGGATACATTTCAATCAACCAACTGCTTGTGGGCTTTGTTTCTGCCAGATAATTGGGCGTTCCTTTATGCTCAACGGCTGGCGCTCAAACTGGAGTGTCCTCTTCACGTCTGTTTCTGTCTAGTCCCCGTTTCTTAGAAGGCACTGCCCGTCATTTTGGCTTCATGATGAAGGGATTAAAAGACGTAGAACAGGTAAGCACTGAAAGATGAGACAGATAATTTGTCGGACTTACGAGAAGAATGAAACAATTGCAATGTGGAATTGATGTTTTCTTTCTTGGCTAAGTTTTAAAATTGTTATCATTTTGAAAGACATTGGAGATTATGTGGTCTTTATTTAGGGGATATTGCACCTGATTTTGATGAACAATTGGGTTTCCAGACAGTATTCACATACTTCTGATATATCAGTACTAAAACTATTATATCTTTGAAATGATATTATAACAGTTCACAATTTTATGTAAAAGTCAAACATTCAAGACCAATTGTGACGGATCAATTTTTATAGTGATATATATACAGTAGTGACCGCCTAAATGCCTGGTGCTTGGGAAGCAAAGAAAACGGGCATTTAGGCGAAAAATAGGTCAGGGACAACTGTGTGTAGGGGGGTTGGTGATCAGGCGGTGAGTTCATCGATCATGGTGCAGAAATTCAACATTAATTTACCTCCTGTGTTTGTGATTTTAATAAACCACGAATTCAATACAAAAGACCTTGAGGCCCCCTACCAGGCCTTGTTATTTTCTATCAGGGTTAACTCCCTTAGCCTTTGGTCAACCAAGACCAGCCTGCAAGACAGCAAGTTGTTTTCTGTCAGAGGTAACTCCCCTTAGCCTTTGGTGAGTCAAGACCCACCTGCAAGGCAGCAGGAGACTCGTGAAGGGCGGGATTGTTTCTTCCCATATATAGGACACACTTTGTTCTAATTTGGAGAAGATGATACCTGCAGTTGTCATTGGGACCGGGCTTGTAGGTGAAAATTTTGGTTGTGAAACTGAGTTTCACTGAGATTGCGAGCATTTAGGCAAAATGAGCATTATGGCGGCAGGCATTTAGGCGGTCACTACTGTATGAGTGACATAGGCCAAATGTTTGCTATTGATTGGCAGATCATTGCTTACTGTGTGATGGCAATCTCTTTATTTGGTATTGTAGATTTATTATCTTAGGGGTTTAAGCATACGTCTATTACAATCTTTCTGACTGATTTTAATGTTCTGTATTTAATCATGGCAAAGTAGAACAAATCGAAATATCTGTTTTATGAAGGCAAGAAGAAAACAACTGATTTTTGTAAATTGAATTTCACCAAAAATTAACAATTATTTCAAGTTTGAATATTTGATTTTGGAGATCTTGCAGGTTTTGTCAGACAAAATAAGAAAATGTGGAAATTTGATATATATGATATAGTATTAATAATCCAAAATGCTATTATTAAGAATAAACTGAAGCAGAAAAAGATGCACTTACTACTCAATTCATAAATGAATAATATTTGTCTTTTGTGCAATGATTAGTGGAGAACATGATACCTTTTTGCCATGTGTGTATTCATATTTATATGAAGTGTGTGTACTTTAATTCAACCACTTTCTTTTTTTTTTTTTTTTTTAGGATTGTCGAAACTTGGACATTCCATTCCACCTCTTAATGGGAGAAGCCAGTAAAATGATTCCCAAATTCGTAAAAGATCACAGCATAGGTGGTGTTGTCACTGATTTCTCCCTTTGCGTGTCCCCCGCAAAGTGGGTCACTGATTTGGCTGAGGTCTTGCCGAAAAACATTCCTTTGTGTCAGGTGAGTCTAATTTAAGGGGGGGTGGGGGGTGGGGGTGGGAGGAGATATTCCTCTAAGGCCGATACTGATATTTAGAGTCGAAGATTTAAAGTTTCTATAGGGAAAGCGGAACATGCATAATATGATATTATGTTACTTCGTGAACAGGTTTCGCTCCCTAGCTGGTACTGACATTGATGTGCACCCTGGACGTCAGATGGTTAAAAGTATGCTAGTTCTATTTAGTGAAAGTCCGCTAAGCTGTTTCTTTTCTTTCTTTATCAGTTCCCATTCTACCTTTTGGTGTACGGGTTCAGATGCCCGAGATCATCTTTCTCCAAGATGCCCTGTCCTGGCATTTTCTGTTTCCTTCCAAAAAAGTTCTATGTTTCAATGCCTCTTTTATATCTTCTTCCCACTTTCTCCGAGGTCTGCCTTTTATTGTCTTTGTCTTGAATTCTAGCACTGTATACTGGTTTAGCTATTCTAATGTCATTCATTCTGTTTACATGCCGACACCATCTCAATTGATTTGTTTCTATCTTAGTTTTTATACCATCTGCTTTGATTTGATCTCTTATTGTTGTTTCTGATTTTTTTTCTCTTTTAGTTTTCCCTACTACTCTTCTTAGATATTTCATTTCAGCTGCCTGTGCTCTACTGTATTCACTACTGTCTAAAGTCCAGGTTTTGCCATAGAGGAGAGTAGGACAATAAACTGTATTGTATACTGCCATTTTTTAGTTTTTGTTGACAATTCTTGCTTACCTACAAATGCCTTTCCTAGATGGTTATATATTGCACTTGCCTTTTTATTCTCTTAATCTTTCTGATTTCTTCTCTTAGTTTTCCCTCTGAGTTAATCATTACTTTTAGGTAATTGTAGTTTTGAACTTGTTCTAAATATTCCCTGCCTCACAATTTAAGATTTTGTGTTTTAGCTTTCCTAGTTACTAGCATTGTTTTGGTTTTCTTTGCATTTACTCTCATTCCTCTTATTTAGTTCATTGTTCATAATGTTGATATTCGACTGAAGCCACTGAAGGTCACTTTCTGATCTTCCAAACTGAACTAAATCATCGGCATTGAAAGCATTAATACATTTACTGGTTTGAGCTTCCACATACCTACATTCATCTTCTTCATTTTTGAGGATGCCTTTGCGACTGAATCCATAAATATGATAAACAAAAGAGGAGGATAAACCCTGCCTTACTTCTATATCTCTACATCAAATTCTGCAGATAATGGCTTCTATTAAATTTTATTCTACATTGTGTTCTTTTTTAAGGAATGCCATAGTTTGTCCCTCTTCAGTGTCAAATGCCTTTTCTAAGTCAATAAAACACAGGTGTAAGTCAGTTTCTCCTCATGGAATTTTTCTATTATTTGTCTAATTGTAAATATGTGGTCTTGTACACTTCTTCCTGGTCTAAATCCACTCTGATGCTCTTCAATCTGATCCTCTACTCTTTTCCTTAGTCTCATTTCCAGTATCCTGGCATACATGTATCCTGGTACGCTAAATCAAATGATATCCTCTATAGTTTGAGCATTCCATAGTTGATCCTTTCTTATGTATTTGTACTACAGTTCCCTTTCCAGTCGTCTGGCACCTGATTCACTTCCATGCTTATTTGCATATTGCATGTAGTAGTTTGTCTGCCTCTCTCCTTTGGTTTTTAATCATTTCTGGATAAACTTGATCTGCTCCTGGGGCTTTTCCTAATTTCACTTTTCTTATAGCTGTTTTGGCTTTCTTCCAAATATATCATCTTCACCTGTCTCAAAACCAATGTACAATACTCTTACTAATTGATCTTTACTCCTTGTTTCATACGTTCTGAGGGATGATGTAATTGGTGAAAATTCTTTCTCCATGTTTCCATGATTTCGACTGTCTTCTTTCATTATTTCTCCTTTGACATTCTTAATTTATCAATTGGGCATTCTTTAGAATTTCTCTTGCTCTTCATTGCCCCCAGAACAGCTTTTGATTTCCTTGATAGCTTTCTTATATTGTGTGTCCAAACTCTTCCCATTATTCCTGTTTTTGCTTTCCTCACTTCCTCTTTGGCGATAGTTCTTTTTCACGTAATCTATCCTATCCTCTGGTTCTTTGTTTGCAAGTATTTCTTCCAGGCAATTCTTTTCTTTGATCTTAGTCTTGACATTAACAAGAGACCATGATGATCCAGCTTAGCTCCTTTAATTTGAAGGACCCCAGCTTCTTCAGTACAACTGAGGTGGACCTTTACACATCTGCAGCTTCTATTGGATATCATTCAGATCCATCTGGATTTCATTGATAAATCTTGGGACGCACATGTTAAGTGTCTTTCAAAATCACAATGTCAGACCTAATTTGCAAGGATTCAAACTCATTTTCCTTGATGCCCAGTTGTAATGACACAAACATATAAAACAAGTTCTGAAGGAAATGCTTCATTCTTCTCTGAATGCCAACTAAATCGACGTAACCCCCCCCTCCATCAAAACCCGTTAAATAGATTTGGAGTTTTCTCTATCTCCCATGTAGGTGGATGCTCACAACCTGGTGCATGTTGGGAAAACGTCCCCCAAGTTAAGGGCGCGAGGACAATTCCAGGAAATTCACAGACAGTTGAATGGTTCCTGAAACAATTCCCCCCAAGGAAATGGCATCCACATCCTGCATCCAAAATGCCGGAGGTGGTCATTTCCTGTGTCCTTTATTCTGTTGTTTACTGTCCCCTGAGATCACAACCAATGGTCGACAGGGTTTACTTCTAACAAACAAACAAACTGTTTTATGTAATTTTCAATTCTTTTCTTTTGAGTTTTCATCAAAATGTAGGCTTGGCATTATCATTGAATCACGATAATGGACCAAAAGAAGAGAAATGATGTTTCCTTCAAGTGGTGGCATCTAAATCTTCTTATTATATCTTGTTCTTATTGTTGCTGTTGTTCTTCTTCTTCATTTGCTTCTTCTTCTTCTTCTTCTTCTTCTTCTTATTCTTCTTTTTCTTCTTCTTCTTTCTCCTCTTCTTTTTATGTAGGTGGTTGGCATGCTGCTGGTAGATCCTACTTCTCTCCTTTCCTTCACTTATCTTTCTTCTTGCTGTTTCCTCTTAATTCACCCTGAGAATCACCTGTGTGGTGGACAGGGTAAAAGACAAACAAACAAAAAACAAACAAAAACAATTTTATTTTTATTGTTATTATCATTATTATTATTATTTTTATTATTATTTATTATTATTATTAACCATTATTATTATTATTATTATTATTATTATTATTATATCATTATTATTATTATCATTATTATTATCATTATTATTATTATTATAATCATTATCATTATTATTATTATTATGATTGTTATTATTCATTGTAACTAACTCACTGTTATGTTTGTTGGACTATATGTTTGAAGATTAGATGTTATGTTTGAAGATTGGACCATATGTTTGAAGATTGGATGACATTATTGTTTGAAACCTTTCTAGTTAGTTTTTCAATACAAACAGCTTTAAGGTCATTTAATGAATATAAACATTTGGTCATGTGAAAGTCTTTTCGCGAAAATATTTATAAAAATTTTTTAGACATTTTCTTCCAAAGATGTAACAATCAGAAACAGTATTTAACAGTCAACAAGATATCTATTATGTTGAGTCTTTCCCTGTCAAGTTGACTGTGAGGAATACTGTTTTGACTTATTTTGCTAGTACAAGCTAAGGATTTCTCAGATTTCACTAGACATAAAAGGAAATAAAAGATGGAATTGTAGAATCAATATATCATTTTATCAAGGGGACTTGGTAGTCCAGAGGCAAGGTGTCGGCCTCTCAACCGAAAGGTAGTGGGTTTTGCCCCACCGACGGTTGAAAAATTTTCTCGATGTTTTTTCGAGCAAAATCTCCCCCCATATTCAAAGTATGTTTATTGACACCTAGTCCTATCGGAGTCGTGTGTGCAGATTAAAACACTCTGTGCACATTAAGATTCCGTGGCTGTTTATAGGGCAGTCCGGGCAAAATAAAAATCCTACCAAAATCCTGAGATCACCTTAGTTGTGGTTAGGGGTAAATAAAAATAAAATCAAAACTTATTTCATCATTAGTTAAACTGGTATTTGTCCAATTCAACTGACCCATGGTCACTGATTTTCTGCAGGACACTCGCACTTATTTCAGAAGACAGACTGGGAGAAAGCAGACAGCTATTTGGAGATTGACAGCGTTGGGGGAGGTGACTTGGAGATAAGCCGGGCACAGAGGCAAGTTGTGTGTGTTGCAGTCGTTTTGCGAGGATTGAAAACTTTTCTAGTAGAGAGAGATCCCAAAGGAAACAGGCACTCAGCAACTTGTCTCCATGGATACATTTCGGTTAGTGCAGTTTCTATGCACCTTTAACTCGTTTTAGTACACTGTGTGTGTAGGTGGCGGGCAGGTGCTACACATTCAACTTCATTCAACTTCTTTCTCGTGTTGTATTTCTTTCATCCTGCTGTTTCCTCTTGATTCATCCTGAAGTTATCGTACACGATGGACTGGAATTTTTTTAGTTCTGAAACAAGCAAGCAAAGTATGTTGTGTGTGTGCATGTTGTGAAATATGATGATGTCATGTCATCAACCCATCAGATAAGTGAAGACGGAATGAGAAACAACAATTTTAAAAAGCAGTTCTGGAAAAAAAGAGTACTTTTTGGCACTAAATCATAAAAGTATATACGTTACATGTGGCACAAATCTATAAGACGTAATACCATAATATAACATTGGAATATTGAGAGAATGGTGAGGAAATCCTCTGTGAGGGAGATGACTGTAGCAGACAGTAGGGCCATCCTTAATTATGATAAATTATAAGTGGAGTAGAATGGGCTTACACTTAGCTGCAACATCAATTTCAACCCCTATGTTAGCTATTACTCAGGAAATATATATCTTGATTATTATGGTTGAATTTCAAATATGGATCCTGCTAAAAATTTGAACAAGTAGATTATGAGTTTTAATCTCCCTGGACTTAATCATGTCTTGCGTATTTAATATGATCCTTGTGGTTTGGGCTTAGAACATTTTGAAAATTAAGTGCATGATCATGTGTTTTTGCCATTATCTCCCTTTTACATTTAGCTATCTTATTGTTTTTAAATTCTTCAATTAATGGGGTATACATTTTTAGAAGCCGAACTTGTAGTATGATCAATGCTTATTTAGTTAGAATACAACTGATGACCATACATTGATTAAAATGGTAATTACTATTTCTGAATTTTTCCTCATAACTCCCAGGCCAGATATCTGTGCAGCGATGCATTCTGACAGTGCGGCAGTACAGATCTAAGTCGTCCCAAAGTGTCAACGCCTTCATAGAGGAAGCTGTCATCCGCAGGGGGAGTTTGGTGACAACTTTTGTTTCTACAATGAACATTATGATTCTATTAAAGGTCAGTTCTTTATTTAGATTCAAACAAAAGCGAAAACAAAAACTTGTTTTAATTCCCATCAGCCAAACGCTATCTACAAGCGATAGAACCCTGATTATTGTTCTGTCATGAGTTTTCTTGAAATTGTCTAACCCTGGATACCTTTCGATAAAGAAACAATCCTACCCAATTTAATTGATGGGGTTCCCTCGATAGCCGAAGGTGGATTAACCCCTGTAAGGCTGACCTCAATATCGTCGATAGAATCTCATTCTGCTGTGTACGGGGTTTTCTGCAGTGGCACCGATAGTTTTCTCGCCCCACTGATGAGGCTGCTGCATTGACCCGACATATTTATGATTATTTTGATGGTTGTTGATCTTCATTGAGTTACGTGAACATAGCGGGCAATTCATTTTGTTATTGATATTATTAACAATAAGTCTTTTACAGCCTATTTTTATTGAACATGAAAAGTAATAATACAGCAGTTGGCCGATAACTAATGAAGAGAATATGGAAGGTATAATACTAATAGATTGAAAACGGGTCATGACCAAGAAATCTTCAGTGTGCCCAACCTTCATAAGCAACAAGGAGACATAGAAACAAATAAACACTAAACAATGCTGAACGAAACTAATAGTGCCATTGGTACAACCACCCAACGAGCAAGCCTCATAAAGACAATGTCCAAAAAGAAAAGACAAAAGAAAGTAGAAAACAAAATGCAACTGCCATAACAGAGATGGAGAGAGAGGAGGGAGGGATAGAAAGGGAGAGAGAAAGAGGAAAGGGGAACAAAAAAGAGACATAGAGAATGAGAGGAAAATAAAGAAAGACAAATAGAGAGGAGGTAGAAAATGACAGAGAGATGAGGTAACATACAGATCAGAAGGGGGGACCATGTGGCTGCATGGCCAGGCTTTACTCTAGTCTTCAATAATAGCGTGGCTTGTTTTGTTGAATTTTATATAGTAGAGGTTTCAATGAACAACATTTATTTTTTATTTCTAAAGGAATCATTTTCATCCTCACATCTAGATTAATGATGGAATTATAAATACTAATACTAGAGGAAATGTCCAACCGCCTTTCGCTAATCTCACTGACCACAAATCTAGTGTGCATAGGTAGCAAACGTTCCCATGATGAAAGAAACAGGCGCCCCAGGTTTATTTCTTTCACAAGTGTGTACCTCCCCAGCTGCTGCAATGCGCTCTATCCCAGACCCAACACCTCTTCTCAGCTACATGCTTCCCATGCTTTTGAAAACTCCCTCCCTACCCTATGTCTATCACTAGTATCACCCTCTCTTCTCCTTTACAATGACATGAGTGGCCATAGTTTTGCAGTCTTGGCTGTTCCCTTCCTACAGTTCAAAAGTAATCCACTTCCTCCCAAACAGCCCCTACCTTACGCAATCCAGTGGTTTTTCACATCTTCCCCTACTTCTGTAAGCCTCCCTCCTTAGTCCTTTATATAGACTCTTGTAGTTTCAAGTAATTCTAGACTCTATACGCTTCAAATAGCCGCCATTCCCTTTTGTCCAGATACCACATGTCATCATAACCATGTGGAATGGATCTGTTTGAGAAATCAAAGTTCAGTTTGTTTGCTGGTCACTGAACTCAGAGGAAAGCTTCAATTTTTCCTTCAACTTTCAAACTCTAATCTCTTCATTCTTATGTGAAAAAAAATATGGAGATCTATTTTGATGTATGTGACGTTTGACAATATAACCATCAACACAATGCTCCCCCAGATTTGTCAACCCTGAACATGGTTTTTTTTCTATTGACTGTTGGTCACACCTCCAATCAGGCTGAGGTGGACCATAGGTGTACAATGTGACCCCACTGATATCTTTTAACTTTTATTGGTATCAATCAGTATTTCATACTTGTGGGTGAAGCTTCTTTGCTTAAGTAATTAACATCTGTCCAGAAGTTACGTCGGTCATACGAAGATAAGAGTCTTTGGTTTTGTCCACTTTGCAGACATCCACAGCCTGCAATTGAGATAGAGCTCCTGTGTGTTTTTGTATCTCTTTATAAGAAATATATCGAAACTTGTGTTAGACTCGGATATAAACTATTACTTTCACCCCTTTAGAAGAGTAGATTTTCTCTGCTTGGCGGGGCATGGGTTGATCAGCATAATTGGTCAGAATAGAGGCATTTGCAAAATCCATCCTTGAGTGCACTGCAGTGCAGTTATACGGGACCTGCCACTAACATTTTGCCTTGCTGGAAGGCTGGGAGTGAAGCAAATGTATGGGACCCGTCGTTAGCGTAGGTGTGCTTAGGAGTGATCAGCGACAGGCAAATATACGGGACCCGCCCGAAAAGGGTTAAGCTGCAGGACTCGCTACTGACCCTGAAGATACCTGAGGTTGTTTCAAATGATTTTATCGCAGTTCCAAGAGCACTCTTGGAGCTCGAAGGACCCATGTCCCATTATAAAGAAGAAGAAGATGCCTTGCCATTCAAGCTCTTTTGATGTAATTTAAGGTGAGTTTTTTTGTTGTCAATTGTTATCTCTAAACTGTCAACAATGAATTATTTGCCTTTTTTTTCAGATATATTTTTAATATTTATAACATTCATTATTCCTTTCTTTTCTTTTTTTCCACTGGTTGTGTATTCATTTTTTCTTTTGATGATGTAAATTTTACAGGCGTATGGCCTGTTTTCTCTTTCGATATTTTCCTCCCCCTCGTTGTCATGCCAAAAATGGTAAATGAAATTCAGTGAGTAACCTTCAGTCAATCAATGCTGTCTTTGCTGTTGGAAATAAAATAAATCCCCCTTGTTTCAAATTTCTCAGGTGCGTACGACTGGGCAAAGAAGTCTTTGACATTACATAAAAAGGACAAACGTCCCTACCTGTACTCTCGTGACCAGCTAGAGAAGTCTGAGACTCACGATGACCTTTGGAATGCTGCACAGGTAACAAACAAAAAAAACCAACAAATTTTTTTTTTACTCAGTGTTTTGCTAAATTGAGGGATTGGTTTTTTTTTTTTTGATTTAACTCATAGACTACCATTGTCGCACGGGTGCAATCGCGTTACATTTACGCCATAGTACAATTGTCCGCACATGTGCAATTATACTCTTGCTGGGCTATAACTATAGAAAGATCGCGTAGACGAGATAGCGCTGTGGAGCATCTTATAGGCTTGTTATTCTGATTCCGTTTCCTGTCGGAACGAGCTCTCTAGCATGAACGGTTAATTTTTTAATGATTTTTTTTACTGCTCGCAGTGCAAGCCTTCGACTTAACCCGCTTTCTTTGCAAACTACTACCACTGGTACTACAAGTAGATCTACAAGTCAGAAACAGCATAGACCGCACTGTTTTCAATCAGTCTACCGGCTCATTGTTTTCACCTGTTTATTGATGGAAGCAGTGTATTGTGTGAATGGTGTCTCCACCCCAAAAAAGATTTGTAGCTTCTCTCTTTCATCCATTTCATTCATCCCCACTCAGACAAACTTAATGACAGAATGCCGATTTTCATTGGCACGAATATGAAGTTTGATCTCTTCTGAATACAGTGTTTAAAAGATGAAGAGAAAATAATAAGAAATAAAAAAGTTACAAATTGCTTAAACCACCCTACTTTTTGGATACCCACGCCATAATCTTGGGTCGGACTTTGGGTACCCTATGAGTTAATTCTAAAATCTAACGATTTGTATTATATTTGGCACACAGGTTCCTCTTGTCAATGATAATAGAATGAAGTCGTTTTAAAAAAATATATTGTAAACTTTTTGAGAAATTATTTTTTTTGTGATAAAAGCGCCCGTTTTTGTACATTCACGATATATGGATCTAGTATTTTAAAAAATTCATAAAAAAACCTATCCAAAATATCGAAAAAACCCGACGTCACTCTTTAGATATTGAATGGAAAAGATGACAGGCACAGGATTTGAGTGATTTTATTCATAACTAAGGGAGGAGATAGATTTTGAAAATTGAGTGAAAATCCAAAATGGCGGCAGTTTCTATCGCAACCAAGGACGCTACAAACTTTTCAATGATATAGGATGACTGTATTTTGACAGTTACTCATGTACATACTAAAAGCAAAAACAAACAAAAATCACGTCAGCCAAGACCCGCCTGCAAGGCAGCAGGAGGTGGCTTGTGGAGGGCGGGACCGCCTAATCCTCGTGCAGGTGTTTACCTGTCCGTTGCCCGGACTTTCACTTTCACTTCTCTATTGTTCTATTTTTTCAAAAAAAATATTTTATTCAAGGACAAGACTTGCTTTCTTTCTCGTTGTTGTTTGTGCTATTGTTATTTTATCAAAATACTTCTTTAAAAAACCTCCCAACAAATATATTATATATATATATATTATTAAGGAGTTCAGCTGAATTTGAATAATATATTGTCGACAGGTCCAAATGGTGAAAGAAGGTAAAATGCATGGCTTTCTAAGAATGTACTGGGCCAAAAGATTCTAGAATGGACAAAGTCCCCCGAAGAGGCCCTGGAAATTGCCATCTATCTCAATGATCGCTATAGCCTTGATGGCAGGGACCCTAATGGCTA
The DNA here is from genome assembly GCA_037039925.1 of Doris montereyensis. Classification (NCBI taxonomy): domain Eukaryota; kingdom Metazoa; phylum Mollusca; class Gastropoda; order Nudibranchia; family Dorididae; genus Doris; species Doris montereyensis. The sequence goes on along the minus strand of JAXRKP010001346.1, from coordinate 39,292 downwards.
TGTGGGTGAGTAATTTAATGTAATGAGTTTTCATGCCCATCTCTGTTATTAGATTTATTTTTTTGTCTCGATCTCCCTAACTAGGTGAATCTTGTTAGTTAAGTATAGATGAAGGGGTCATTTCAATAATGTGCTTAAGTTACAATTACATCATTTATAAAACCATGGACTTTGGCACTATTGGCTTTGTTCCAAGTTTCAAACGGCTGTAAACGTGATGTATTTTCGTCATATCGTTTTTACACTTTTCAGGAAGAATGAATTCCATTTAATCCTTAGGATTATCTGTCTGTCTCATTTTTCCATGAAAATAGACATAGCACACTGTTGAACCAACCCCTTCAAATACTTGGTGCATATAAGGAAGTTATATTATGTTAATTACTCGTGTTTAAACTGGACGAAAATGTCTCTTAAAAAAATCTTTAGTATTATTAGCCTAATTAAAGAGTAAATAAATAAAATAATAATAAATAAATTATGGAGAAAAACAAGGCAAAAAATGAGGTATGGTTGTTGAGCTACATTATGTCACTGTGCTGTTTCTTGCTATGCCATTATGAAGACGTAAAGGCAATTGTCTGCCAGGTGGCAGTGCGAGGCTACATACATCTACTCTTCTGATACTTGGACCTGTCTTTAGGGCAGTTACTTAACACAATTTATTTACCTAAACATTAGCAGTCTAAGCTACTTTGGAACTGCATTTTTTAAAAGTAGGACGTTTCAAACAATTGTGAATTTGTAATCAAGTCCCTTAGGCTCTAAAGCCTCGACTGGTCCAGTATCTTTCAACAATGATAGACCCTCAGGAAGGTACTTTGCTCTTCTTTTCACACTCTCGACTTGGGTGTGAATGAGTACCAAGCTGTAGGTAGAGAAAGGTCTTGTCAGTAATGCGCTTTAATCGTCTATCCATCATTTATCCAAACAGAGTCACGACACCATGCTCTGTAAGTTATGCACCGTATCAAGATGGTGTTTAAATGGCACATAAGTGCATTGAACAGCTATCTACTTTTACGAGAGGATAGGCCTTAGAAAAGGGAAAAGAACGTGATTAATAGGACAGTTTTACGACGTACAATGATGTGTCTTTAGGTTCCTTTTAAAAATATCGAAGGAATCACATTCTCTCAAAATATGGGGCAAGCTATTCCAAACCGTAGGGCCGAAAGAAGAAAAGATCTATCACCAATTTTGGTTGTTGGTTTTTGGATCCCGGTTGTAGGGTATTACTTAAAATTACATGTTTTGATAGATATGATGGGAGCTAATCTGAGAGATGTTTAGAAGTCCTGATGTGATGGGAGCTATATCTGAGAGATGTTTAGAAGTCCTGATGTGATGGGAGCTATATCTGAGAGATGTTTAGAAGTCCTGATGTGATGGGAGCTATATCTGAGAGATGTTTAGAAGTCTGATGTGATGGGAGCTATATCTGAGAGATGTTTAGAAGTCCTGATGTGATTGGAGCTATATCTGAGAGATGTTTAGAAGTCCTGATGTGATGGGAGCTATATCTGAGAGATGTTTAGAAGTCCTGATGTGATGGGAGCTATATCTGAGAGATGTTTAGAAGTCACGCAGGCTGCTTTAAACACCACACGTTCTTGTATTGGCAACCGATGAAGTTGTTTCAATAAAGGCGTTGGCTCCTCACACTTTTTCTTCTCTAGCGGCAGTGTTGTGAAACACTTGTATCTCTGTTGTTGATTTCCTCCATGTTTATATGTGTGATGTATTTTTTTTTTCAGGTTGTATGTGGTCGATTTGTGGCATTCACGACCAGGGCTGGGCAGAGAGGGAAGTGTTTGGCAAGATCCGCTATATGAACTACGCAGGCTGCAAGAGGAAATTTGATATACCAAATTTTGTGCGCAAATTACAGCAAGAAAAGCTCTTGAAAATGATATATGATTATGATGGACAATCATGTGAAATTGAAGTTTTGCATAATTATTTTTCTTCGCTCATAAGTGTATGTAAAAAAAAAAAGAAAAAGGAATTTACTCCCACAGGGATCTATTTGAGCCTGTATATTGTACTTAATTTTTACCCCTTTGAACGTAAAATAAATTGATTTGTATATCAGTTACAGAAAATTCGAAAAGTTAACCATCTTAAGATTTGATATGATTTAGTCGCAGTAATAGTGCAAACACAATCGCCCTCCAATGATAAAAAAGCAAATTTAAAAAATGTGAAAAGCAAGCAAACATACGGTCTCATTGTGCGAAGTTGCATAATCTCAAATGACCTTTCATCACTTAAACCATCATTCCAGGAAGAATCTCATTTAATCAGGGTTTAAAAAAATGTTTTAAGATATGCTTGTTGCTGATTCAACCGATTCTCATTTATGTCCTTTCCCAACACAAAGTAAAGTGCATGTTTAAAAAGATATCAATATTTTGGTTTCCTTTTCACTTTTCATGACACGTGTTATCATAAACATTTAAAAAAAAATGCGGTCTATGCTCAATGATACTACGCTCATTTTTATATCTTCACATATTACCTCTATTGTTGTAATGTTGTAATATGTCACGTTGTATTGCTGTATATGGCGTCATAGTATTTGTTTCCATTTCTTTTCTTTTTTCTACATGAAACATAAAATCAAGAGAACAGTCACTTGCGATGTGATGACCAAAATTATTTCTCTTGTAATCCTCTTTATCCTATGTACACATATTGAGTAACCCAGTATCAAAATTTTATAGCTGGTCTCCCCAGCCAACTTGTTGGTCTAGTTTTTGTGACAAACAGTTTGTGTTTTATTTAGTTCTTTTCTTTTGTGACAATTCGCAAGATGATAATACCACTGCTGCTGTCCCTTTGTGGTCAGTTGGCAGGTGATGCTGGTAGGTCCTACTTCTTTCCTTCCCTTCTTTCTCTAACTTTCATCTTGTTTCCTCTTAATTCACCCTGAGATCACTGCAATGGTGGATTTTGTGTAAATTTCAAAGAAAGAAACAAACAAATCCTTCCTCTTTGTAGCTCTTTGACTTATCCTTCACCTTGCTGAGTATTTTGTTGTTAAAAAAAAAGAGGTATTTTGTTTGTCATTTTGTAAGATAGAAATCATACATTTTTACTTTTAGTGACCATACCGTTTTTTTATGCCCTTTTTCTCTCTTTGTATGTGAAATTTAATTGTTAGTTGTTAGTCACCATGATTTTTTCACTCTCTTTCACTTTCTCCTTTGTATTTCAGACTTGTTTTTTTATCATCGATCATGTTTTCATTTTATTCTTCCCTCTCTGTATATGAGACTAAATTTTTGCGTAAGCTGCTAACCAGTTTGATCATGATCATAATGCACCACATTGATTTTTGATCATACTCACTTTGCATTTTGATCATTGGGCTTTTTGATCTTTTAATGATTATTGATCATAATACACAGCTGCCAACCATTTTGATCATTGACCATAATGCATAGCTGCCAATCCAGTATGTAATAAATCATAATGCTTATTATGTTGTGTGGGCTTTTGCTAGTCTGTGAGTCATGTATTTACCTTGAAAAGTACGTATGTGAGGTTAATTATAATATTTGTTTACACAAACCCGAATTTAAAGGCAGAAACTTAGAGACATTGGGATGAAAATCCGGAGACACCATTCTGAGTTCGCATAGATACTGTCTTTGATCGCAAGTTGCCAGAAAGGTCAGCGATCAGTGACGTTTTCATCATTTACTTAAAGTTAAAGGGAATAATTTAAGTTAAACAATCAATGTTTTCTGGAGTATTAGTTCGGAGTGTTGTGTTATGTTGTGTTGTGTTGTGGTATGTTATGTTGTGTTCTTCAATTTGAAAAGGTTGGCAGCTATGATCATGTTTTCATGCTCTCTTTTATATTTTAAACAAGCTCCACTGAGATTGATGGTCCAGCTACATTGGCTTATGTACCGATTTCTCAAATATTTACAAAGTTAGCACCATTTTCTTCTTCTAAGCCAATTGCTATAGATTCAGGTGGTGTTAAAATAGTTTTAGTTTTATTCGGCAGTTGACTAAGCTAACCTGAATTCTGCATTTTATCTTCTTTGTGTGTATGTGCTTGTATGCGTGTGTGTGTGTGTTTGAGAGTATGCTTCTGTGTAAGTATTGAGAGAATTGTGAACATAGTGACAAGTTTTTGAGTTTGTAATTTTTTTTTTGTTTGAATGAAAAAATCATCACCTAATGATCACATGATGTGTGTTAACTTCTTAGAGTAGATCCTGAAATAATATCAACTTTCGATTGGTCTCTTCTTTGAGAGAAAATTATCTTCTTTTGAATAATTTTGCTTGATTAGAATTTGTTGATGTGAAGCGTTGTAGCTTTTTTTATGATTTACCAGTCTATGATATTATTACCTTTATGATATTTTTCATATATCATTTTCACATATCATTGTCAGCTCAGAATTACATTGTGGTGACTACTCATGACCTCAATTGGCGAAAGGGATCTAAAGTTCTCTGCTGGAAACTGAATCCGGAGCAATATTTCCTCTCTAAGCTGTGCGTGTGCGCGCACACACCTGGTATTAAATGGTGCGCACAGTTGAGAAATATTTGCTTGTACAATTTAAATATCATTTTTTCTCGTCTCACGTTTATTGTCATGCACACAGTGCACATAATTGAATTTTTTTTTGTCGTCAAACTTGGCACAAGACTTTAAAAAATGTGCGCACACAGATAAGAAAAAATTAGATGGAACATTGATTTGAAGTTCAGACAAGATGCAAATGAAATTAATTTTTGACAAATATAGCCTTGGTTTCAATTTTTTTCTTTGAGTCATGACAATTGATGCCTGTGAATTTGAAAATCGTCAAATAAAAGATAAAGGTAGATATGGATTTGTAGTCTGTATCCCTGTACAAGTGCAGGCTCACCAACTGTACATCATTTATCCCCCAGCAGGCCATTTCATGCGAAGTCCTCAACTTTCTTAGGAGCATGCAGTACACCAGCCTGTTAGGTGATTCATACTAACACTGACAAGATCTTTCATTCCCCGTAGCCAGGTACTCATTCACTCTGAGAAAGTAGAGTGAAGTAACTTCAAGGGGAACCCTCCCCCCACACACACACACTACCACCACCACACACACCTGTGCCAGCCATGGGGTTTGAACCAGTGCCGCAGTGGATTACTAGCTCACAACACTATGGTTCAGTCACAATGTTTCCAATGCGTAATTGGTACTACGTATTTCTGAGCGGATAATTGTTGTATTATTTGTACGTTGTGTTTACAGAATACAAATGTTTTGAAATGACCATGTTGTTATTTTTAGACCTGATGAAACTGGTCTAATTTGTTTAATAGGCAGCATTGTACCTTTTTTTTTAATGAATCAGGGAATCATATGAGTTATGTGCACCTAGATTTAGTAAACTGTAAATGTTTGAACAATAAAGGGAAAAACTCATGAAAATATAAACGTGTGGAAGTCCGCTTTTCATGTCTTAGCAAGAAACTGGGAGAGATTGATGAGTGTTTTAGTTTGAGCCAATGTGTTTTCCCCCAGATTTTACAATGAGAGAGTGAAGGACGCCGGTAGCTCAGTCGGCACAGTGTTGACTGCCACCCAAGAGAGCCGAGTTTGATTACCGATCTGGGCAAGGCAATTTTTTCTGGCGCTCCTGTCGACCCAGCAGCGAAATGGGTAGCTTGGTCTATTCAGACTCTGCGACAGTAAATGCCGCGTGGAAGGCAATGGCAAACTGCACTGTACCACATTATGTCCTATGGCTAGAACAACCCAAACTATACTCCTGAGAATTGGTCTTATATGTATTTTACTTTACTTTTTACAATGAATGTGGAAGAAAAGATTTGTTTCTTTAATTGAAATTTATCCCGTCCACCATTGTGGTGATCTCAGGGTGAATTAAGAAGAAATAGCAAAAATAAAAAGAAAAGTGAAAAAGTAAAAAGGAAAGAAGTAGGACCTACTAGTAGTGCCCGCCAACCAACTGCGGAAGAGAAAAGACAAATGAACGAAGAGCAATGAAAAACAGTGAGAGAGCCAATGAAAAACAGTGAGAGAACAGAGAACTGTTTAAAAACAGTGAGTCAACAAAGAACTGTTTAAAACAGTGATGTGTTTAAAAACAGTGAGTGAACAGAGAAATGTTTTAAAAACAGTGAGACTGAGAGTAGAGATGTGTTTAAAAACAGTGAGAGAGAACAGAGAAATGTTTAAAAACAGTGAGTCAACAGAGAACTGTTTAAAAACAGTGAATGAACAGAGAAGTGTTTAAAAAACAGTGAGTGAACAGAGAAGTGTTTAAAAACAGTGAGTGAACAGAGAACTGTTTAAAATCACTGAGTGAACAGAGAAGTGTTTAAAAACAGTGAATGAACAGAGAAGTGTTTAGAAACAGTGAATGAACAGAGAAGTGTTTAAAAACAGTGAATGAACAGAGAACTGTTTAAAAACAGTGAGTGAACAGAGAAGTGTTTAAAAACAGTGAATGAACAGAGAAGTGTTTAAAAACAGTGAATGAATGAACAGAAAAGTGTTTAAAAACAGTGAATGAACAGCAGAGAACTGTTTAAAAACAGTGAATGAACAAAGAAGTGTTTAAAAAACAGTGAATGAACAGAGAAGAAAAACAAAACAGAAGTGTTTAAAAACAGTGAATGAACAGAGAAGTGTTTAAAAACAGTGAATGAACAGAGAAATATTTAAAAACAGTGAATGAACAGAGAAGTGTTTAAAAACAGTGAATGAACAGAGAAGTGTTTAAAAACAGTGAATGAACAGAAAACTGTTTCTGGCTGCCGGTTCTTTGGATGGGATACTACACATTCTCACGTGGCTGGTTGGCAGGCGGGTGATGCTGGGTGATTATTTTTTTTTTCTTTCTTTCACATATTCCAATAAAGAGAAGACAACCCCTTCCTAAAATAGAAAATCAAACCCAAGCAGATTTAAAAAACCTACCGTAACCCCCTCCCCCTCCCCATAACCCACACCAAAAACAAATACCCAAAACCAAACACAACAATAAACCCAAGCAGATCCGAAAATGCAATTGACGCAAACGTCTTTATCAAACTATTACAATTACACTTTCTTCTTTCTACTTCTACAGTTACATTACAATTTCTTCTTTCTACTTCTACAGTTACATCACAATATCAAGTTATCACACTTTCTTCTTTCTACGTCTACAGTTACATTACAATATCAAGTTATCACACTTTCTTCTTTCTACTTCTACAGTTACATTACAATATCAAGTTATCACACTTTCTTCTTTCTACTTCTACAGTTACATTACAATATCAAGTTATCACACTTTCTTCTTTCTACTTCTACAGTTACATTACAATATCAAGTTATCACACTTTCTTCTTTCTTTCTACTTCTACAATATCAAGTTATCACACTTTCTTCTTTCTACTTCTACAGTTACATTACAATGAACCAACAAATTGCGAATGAATTTGCCGACGGGGAATAGTTCCTACTTTGTTGATTTTTTTTCTTCTTTTCTTTTGTATTATTTGTCAATAAAGCAAAACGCTGAATGGGCGTTACCATTGATGCATTAATATGTAACATATGACTCTGACTTTATTCTAGATCACTCTGTAACTATAAACGCGCACATAGTGTTATTGTCTGCTCACGGGACCTCCTTTTTATCGTTCGTCTCCGATGGAACTTGACTAGGTCAACTAGGTGTCGATCCACCTACATTTACTTAAATGGACCAGCTGGATAGGTTTTACTCGGAAAAAATAAAAAAACAATTCGAGGAAATGTTTCAGCCATTGGGACTTGAACCCACAACATTATCAAACCAAGCAAACGATCTCAATCTCAATCTAGTTTTAACATTAATACACAATACATGTAATAACATCATGTTGAGTCCAAAAGAGGAAAATCAAACCATCGTTTACGACATCTATACATCTACAACAGATTACAATCACACCACCACAAAACATACATTGACATCTAGATCTACACATAATACATACCACGCTCATAGCACCAGACATTGAGCCAGATAGTAGTAGTAGTAGTGAAAAGCAGCAGTAGTCGTAGTAGTAGTAGTGATAGAAATAGTAGCAGTAGTAGTAGTAGTAGTAGTAGTAGTAGTAGTAGTAGTAGTAGTAGTAGTAGTAGTAGTAGTAGTAGCAGCAGCAGCAGCAGTAGTAGTAGTAGTAGTAGTAGTAGTAGTAGTAGTTTTAATAGTAGTAGTAGTAGTAGTAGTAGTAGTAGTATTGATAGAAATAGTAGTAGTAGTAGTAGTAGTAGTAGAAGAGCAGTAGTAGTAGTAGTAGTAGTAGTAGTAGTAGTAGTAGTAGTAGCAGTAGTAGTAGTAGTAGTAGATGATAGATTATTTAAAAGAGGACCCAGAATATGATGTAAAGAAGATGGCAAAACTCGACCCGTTTAAGCTAATAATAATAATAATAATAATATGAATTTATAAGGCGCATTATCTCAGCATTAAAAGCTCTATGCACCGACGCTATGTTAATTTTGATACCAATTCTCTTTGTTTCAGGTAACGAGTAGCAGTGTTAGTTCTTTCCAGTCTTTGTGCATTCCATCAAACCAAACGAGTACGCCTACATATTTGTACACCTACTGGTAATATAAATGATGTAAGTAATAATTTATATATAGTAATAATTTATATATATATATATATATATATATATATATATATATATATATATATATATATATATATATATATTGATGTGTATATGTAACGTAAGTGAGCTTGCACGTGTGCGGATGATATACATAAATATCGGATGCACCCCCCCACCCTCCCCTCTCCTCCACCCCCACCCCCGCCCACCAACCTCCCACCCAAAAGAAAACAGAACAAACAAACAAACAACAAACAAAACAAAAACAAAGCCTCCCAAAAACCGAAGAAACAGCAACCAACAATCCCCACATTCAAATCAAATAAATGTAAAAAAATCTCATGTATAATGTGGATTGATAAGTTTTAATATACATGTATAGACGCTCACAACTTGGGCAAGTTTATTGTTCTTGTATATGTGTGTGTGTGTGTGTGTGTGTGTGTTTGTGTGTTTAGTTTCCGGTCTCTCGATAAACAAGAGATAATCCGGTCCTGAAAGCTTCAATCCAAACTCAGATAGCACCATCCTCTACTTCTAACACTGCCACTGCTGCTGCTGCTGCTGCTGCTGCTGCTGCTGCTGCTGCTGCTGCTGCTGCTGCTGCTGCTACTACTGCTGCTGCTGCTGCTGCTGCTGCTACTACTGCTGCTGC
>JAXRKP010001346.1:20000-27500 GCA_037039925.1 Doris montereyensis | reverse complement strand
AAAGAAAAGAATTCTTTCTTTTTTCTTTTAAAGAATTGAACCCCCCCCCAAGAACAAAAACAATAACAACCCAATCCAATTGGACCAACCCCCCCCCCCCCCTCCCTAAAAAAACCCAATCGAATATCAACACAAATAAAAAAAAACAACAACAACCGAAAGACGACAAGAAAAAAACAAAGCCAACACCCTCTCCTCCCTCCCCCGCCCCCAAGAGAAAAAAAAAAAGAAATCCAACAACTCATTAACTAAGAGTGCAAAGGTCACAAGCCGGACATACAAACGATGGGTACTATGTATTGTAAGAACTCTATATTAATAATTTACAGCAGGATTTCTTATACTTTTCAAGTACGTGGCCCCTTTCAGCAATATCAAAGCCATATTTGGGATAATAAGAAAGGTCCCGGGTTCAAATCATAGCAATGCTAGGTCCGACGTTTTGTTCCTTGGGAAAGGTCCCTCCATGACCCGCAGTTTGGTAACCTGAACCGGAACTAGAAGTACATGTACATGTATTTGCTTTTTGGTCTATCCTGTGAACAGGAATCAGAAACTCTCCCTTAATTTTTTACAATGCAAGTGAAGTACATCTAGTTTTTATTGTATTGCGTATTGGGGTTATAGGCTACTACAAATTGGCAAATAAAATTATTCACATTCACGTAGAGACAAGACTTTGAAGTTGGACGATGGTACATGTATATATATATATACATATATATATATATATATATATATATATATATATATATATATATATATATATATATATATATATATATATATATATATATATATATATATATATATATATATATATATATATATATATATTTATATATGTGTCAATTGTCATTGTATTTATATATATTAAATACATATATGTCGTATTTATATATAATTTTTTTAAACTTGCCTCTTTATGTGGCTTCTTGCAGTAGAAAAAGATGTAGAACACTTTCGTTGTATGGCAGTTTTACCCAAAGCCAAAAGATGAATATTATTTCCAGCTTGGCTCTTCCAGAGGCGTAGTGTCTTCATGGGCAAAAAAGGGTTGCACTTAAAAAATTGACCGAGCAAGTGTGTGGAAGCTTGATCGCTTCAAGCAAGGCGTCGCATAAAGCTCGAATACACCGGACACAGGGCCTGGAGGTGAAAAACAAAGTGTAAAAAAATGAGTATAAAAACACCATAAGGAGCAACAAGGGTTTGATTTGATTTGTAGAAACACCGAAATGAGCAACAAGGGTTTGATTTGATTTGTAGAAACACCGAAATGAGCAACAATGGTTTGATTTGATTTGTAGAAACACCGAAATGAGCAACAATGGTTTGATTTGATTTGTAAACAATTATTATTTGAAACACCGAAATGAGCAACAATGGTTTGGTTTGATTTGTAGAAACACCAAAATGAGCAACAATGGTTTGATTTGATTTGTAGAAACACCAAAATGAGCAACAATGGTTTGATTTGATTTGTAGAAAACACCGAAATGAGCAACAATGGTTTGATTTGATTTGTTAATTGAAATTAAGCACCGAAATGAGCAACAAGGGTTTTGATTTGATTTTATTAATTGAACATTAAGTAAATGCACATGTCACCACTATATTATGCGTTGGTGGTATAGGTGACCAAGCGGTTGGGCTGCTGGATTTGGGATCATAAAGTTTCGGGCTCGAATTATAGCAAAGCTAGGTCCGACGTTGTATTCCTTGTCTCCGCACTCAACTTAGATGCAAATGGGTATAATAAGCACTAGCTTGGGAGTAAACTAGCACATGGGTATAATAAACCAGCTTGGGAGTAAATGCAAATGGGTATAATAAGCACTAGCTTGGGAGTAAATGCAAATGGGTATAATAAGCACTAGCAGCTGCAAATGGGAGTAAATGCTTGGGAAAATGCAAATGGGTATAATAAGCACCAGCTTGGGAGTAAACTAGCTTGAAAATGCAAATGGGTATAATAAGCACCAGCTTGGGAGTAAACTAGCTTGGGACTAAATGCAAATGGGTATAATAAGCACCAGCTTGGGAGTAAACTAGCTTGGGACTAAATGCAAATGGGTATAATAAGCACAAGCTTGGGAGTAAATGCAAATGGGTATAATAAGCACCAGCTTGGGAGTAAACTAGCTTGGGAAAATGGGTATAATAAGCACCAGCTTGGGAGTAAACTTGGGAGTCAACTAGCTTGGGAGCTTAGCTTGGAGTAAATGCAAATGGGTATAATAAGCACCAGCTTGGGAGTAAACTAGCTTGGGATAAATGCAAATGGGTATAATAAGCACCAGCTTGGGAGTAAACTAGCTTGGGAGTAAATACAAATGGGTATAATAAGCACCAATGGGTATAATAAGCTTGGGAGTAAATGCAAATGGGTATAATAAGCACCAGCTTGGGGTAAATGCAAATGGGTATAATAAGCACCAGCTTGGGAATAAATGGGTATTGTACCCATTTAAATGCAAATGGTATAATAAGCACCAGCTTGGGAGTAAATGCAAATGGGTATAATAAGCTGCTTGGGAATGAAGTGATTGTACCCATTTCCCAAGGGGAACTTTCCACAGCATCGGATCTAGAATTGCTAGGATTCGAACCTGGGATCTCATGATCCTAAATCCGGTAATCTAAGCACTGGCCACCGACGCCACTTGCTTATATTACTTAAGTGTAAATAGTACCCAGCTGTAGATTGCAAAGATCTTGAAAGAGTATTAGTGATCATGTGGCGTCTAACAAACAGTTGTGTGTTTTTCCAGGCAGGTGTCAAATAGTTTGAATGAAATATGGCTTTGCTTGGGGGAAGGGGCGGGGGCAGGGTGGTGTGATAAAAGATGAATAGTTATTCAGCCTGTGCTTTTGCGTGAAAAACGGTAAAAAAACCCCCGATCTTCATCTGTCGAGTACACAATTTAAGATACTACACAAAGAATATCATTACTTTACATGACGTGAAGTAATAAAGCACATACGCACAATCATACAAACACACGAATACACACACACACAAACAAACAAACACACACACACACACACACTTACGAACGAGCAACCATCCTTAAAACAAACAAGTTTTGACGATTAACCCTTTATACCAACTGACCCAAACGGCGACAGGATGACGTAGAAGGGAACACACTAATGCTGTTGGGATGGCAAAGATGACACAGGCCAGGGAACCACAACACGCCGGTGTAGCTTCTGAAGCAGCTTGTGGTGTTGTTATCACCTTGACCTGGTAAAAGCACATGGAAAGATCGATTATAAGACGTTGTGTCAGGTTGACCTGGTAGAAAGTACATGGAAAGACCGATTATAAGACGTCGTGTCAGGTTGACCTGGTAGTAGAAATTATGCGTCGTGTCAGGTTGACTAGTAGGAAAGACCGATTATATGACGTCGTGTCAGGTTGACCTGGTAGAACGCACATGGAAAGACCGATTATAAGACGTCGTGTCAGGTTGACCTGGTAGAAAGCACATGGAAAGACCAATTATAAGACGTCGTGTCAGGTTGACCTGGTAGAAAGCACATGGAAAGACCGATTATATGACGTCGTGTCAGGTTGACCTGGTAGAAAGCACATAGAAAGATCAATAATAAGATGTTGTGTCAGGTTAATGGTAGAAACCACATGGAAAGACCAATTATATGACGTCGTGTCAGGTTGACCTAGTAGAAAGCGCTTGGAAAGACCGATTATATGACGTCGTGTCAGGTTGACCTGGTTAAAGCAATGGAAAGACCGATTATAAGACGTCGTGTCTGAAAGACATGGAAAGACCGATTATATGACGTCGTGTCAGTTGATGGTAGAAAGTACTGGAAGTAGATTATATGACGTCGTGTCAGGTTGACCTATGGCGCTTGGAAGACCGATTATATGACGTCGTGTCAGATTGACCTGGTAGAACGCATATGGAAAGACCGATTATATGACGTCGTGTCAGGTTGACCTGGTAGAAAGCACATGGAAAGACCGATTACAAAACATGTCAGCTTGACCAAGAAGGAAGGACACGGAAAGACCGATTATTAAACATGTCACCATGGCCGGTTGACCTGGAAGCACGCACATGGAAAGACCGATTATATGATATCGTGTCACCATTGACCTGGAAGAAAGCACGACATGGAAAGACCAATTATTAGATATGTCATCATGACCTGGAGGGCAGCACGACATGGAAAGACCAATCATATGACGTCATGTCACCATAACCTGGAAGGAAGCACGACATGGAAACGTTGTGTCAGGTTGGCCTGGTAATCATTAGATATGTCATCATGAAGCGCTGGAAGGAAGACACGACATGGAAAGACCAAAGACCGATTATAAGGCGTATGTCATCATGACCTGGAAAGACTGAATATGACGTCGTGTCGGTTTGACGACATGGAAAGACCGATCATATGACGTCATGTCACCATGACCTGGAAGGAAGCACGACATGGAAAGACCAATCATTAGATATGTCATCAAGACCTGGAAGGAAGCACGACACGGAAAGACCAATCATTAGATATGTCACCATGACCTGGAAGGAAGCACGACATGGAAAGACCAATCATTAGATATGTCACCATGACCTGACAGGAAAGACCAATCATTAGATATGTCATCATGACCTGGAGGGAAGCATGATATGGAAAGACCAATCATTAGATATGTCATCATGACCTGGAAGGAAGCACGACACGGAAAGCCCAATCATTAAACATGTCACCATGACCTGGAAGGAAGCACGACATGGAAAGACCAATCATTAGATATGTCATCATGACCTGGAAGGAAGCACGACATGGAAAGACCAATCATTAGATATGTCATCATGACCTGGAAGGAAGCACGACACGGAAAGACCGAGCATTAGACATGTCATCATGACCTAATGATAATGATATTATATCTGACACACAGTATTGTATACTATGTTTTATCAAAAATAAATGACAACAGAATTTATCAGCTCAATTTAGAACTTAACATTTTTAAAATATTTTTAAACCTTACCCCCCCCTCACACACACACACACACACACACACACACACACACACACACACACACAAATGTGATTTTAAACATATTGTCGTCATCGACTTATAGGAACATAACTTTTGTGTCTAAGATACGACATGCATAACACATTCTCAACAATTGCAGGAGGTTTCAATGTACAGCTGTTTGTATAATGCTTAGCTTACGTGTAGGATATGGAGACTTCAGGGGTGGGCAAAGAGCTGTTCGGCAATTGGGGGTAGATACAGTTACGGGGCGAGGGTGCTGGGGTAAGAAATACTGCTTGGGCTGGATGCATAGCTTCACGTCCGGGTACTGCGACTGCATGACGGCTGGACTCAGATGGCGGTAATCGTCCAATCAGAGTCTCCAGAAAGGAAGAAGCGCGCATGCTCAGTGGTGATATTATTTGTGTTGGTGTTGGTTCTTGAAATAATGTCCTCTTGTTCCTGTCGCCCTATTTATAATTGCAGTTTGCAGCAATTGTTGATTTCTAGTTTAATAACTAGTTGGGAGGTATCGATTTCAATGGGGGGGGGGGGGGGGTTCCTAATCTTTTTCTTAGATATGGTATGCAAACATATTATCTAGATGATTTTCGTGATAAAAGGAATCAATTTCAAGTTGAGATTTAAAAAAAATTAAATTTAAGATTTACAAGGAGAAATTACTGTTGATTTCAGAATATCAGGCAGAAAAGTTGTTGATTTAAAAAGTTTTGCAAGTAAAGATTGTTGTTGATTTAAAAAGTTTTGCAAGTAAAGATTGTTGTTCATTTAAAAAGTTGTGCAAGTAAGATTGTTGTTGATTTCGTACTTACAAGTCCAAAGGTGGTGTACTTTTTCTGAGTTTGATGATTATTCCTTCAAATAAATTATCAACGCTTATTATTGATATTGTTTTAGGTGTAAATAAGTATTGTATGTATTTCCTATCTCATCATACCTTGAGTTCGTGTATGGCATACGATGTTATTCGAGATGGTTTGTTGTGTCTTTTGCAGCTTCCAGTTCCTTTATCAATAAATTCAATTTCGTATCCTCTAACATACGATAAAACGATGCAACAGTTGTGAAAAGCGGTGTCTCGTATCACTTGAATGGCTTGTAAATCTAGCAACTTCCCTAACAGACTTAGTCTAAATCCTTTTCAGAGGGGTCGCGGTGGTATGCACATGCTCTGTTTTGCCCCTTTACAATCTCCTTCTACACGCGTTTCATTTTCATAAGGTGTGTTCCAAGTTTATCCACGAAACGTCTTCAATTCTTTTAAATATGGAAAACCAAAGAAACAATACTATAGACTTCTGGAATGTTTCCTTTTCCAGCACCTTTTTGTTGAGGGTTTTTTCTTTTCCCCTTTCAAAAAAATTGACTTCTTATCAAAACTCTCCTGTTTTTAATCAACCCTTCATCGCTTTCACAATCGAAGTTCTTCGTTCTTTCGACGTTTCATCTTATGGACCCCTGCTATAAGTTCATAATGATAATCGTGATAAAGAATCTAACAACAACAAAAGAATCGAACTCATCGATTTAGAAATGTCATTAAATGTTTCTTGGTAAGTTTAATTTTTATGTAAAGCTTTTTAGAAGATGATTTCATTTACTCATTTTATTTTGATCATGCATATGTTATTTATGTAAATGTCGCTAGTAATTTTTCGGTTATCTTCCCTTGATATTTCCCTTAAACAAACTTTGATGATTTTTTTGTTTGTTTGTTTTGTTTCGAAGTAGCACGATTTCAATTTTCGCGACTCCACCTTAATGATTACCAATAGGATGTGTTCTCTCATACTGATTGTCAAAGGTTCCAATTATCTCGTTGAAACTCAACCTGATCAGAGTTATCGACGATTGTTTGTTCCCCAACTTGTATGTTCATCGACATATGCATGAAAGGCCCAGAGTACTATACGTCGACAGAAGAGTAGATAATGAGGATATCATTATATTGAGTTGAAAGTCAATGAAGAATTCTTTCCGTCTCGAAGTTCGTGGCGTCTGTCTCTATCAAGCTTCCTCGTGATACGTATGGAGATCAAGGACGGGTTACATCTAGATCCTCCAGAGGGTCAAATGAGGCGACAACTGGACCAGCAACTGTTAAGAGCGGTGGCTGACAGTTTGACGAAGTTGATGACCAGCAGGGTCAGAATAACCTTCAAGATTAAAGTCACCGTGACCCTTGCTGCATATTCCAACGCGCCCTCTCTCGGCATTCGTCATTCATCCTTGTGGCGCCAGACGTGTACTGTTGATGTCGTGCAGGTAGACAAAATATCTGATTCCATAATCTGATTTCACGTTTTCAAAGAAATCTACAAAAAATATTTCATTCCACGTAATCTGATTCCACGGTTTTAAAGAATCTACAAAATATCTGATTCCACGTTTTCTGATTCCACGTTCTCTGATTCCACGTTTTCAAGAAATCTACAAAATATCTGATTCCACGTTCT
>JAXRKP010001346.1:7500-15000 GCA_037039925.1 Doris montereyensis | reverse complement strand
AGCCTCTAAAGCAGAATATGGGGATCGATGGTATCGAATGCAGCCGAAAGATCTAACTAATTTAAAAGTGTCATCGAGCCTTATCAATTACATTCAATAGATCATTTAAAACTCGTGCTAAAGCGGTTTCAGTGCTAAGGTTAGCTCGATATTGAGATTGGAATGGTTGTTGTGTAGAAAATGTTTGTCCAAATGTGATAACAATTGTTTAAGTGCAATGTTTTCTAGAATCTTTGATAAAAAGGGTAAAGTGGAGACGGGCCTGTAATGTTTTAAAGTGTGTTTTATTTAAGAGTGGTCTTAAAAGAACAGTTTTGTAAATATCATTCACAATCAAAGTTATATATGGCACTATTTCGTAAATACATGTTTTAAGTAAGTCCGTAGGCAAAGGATCAAGATCACAGAACTTTGATTTTGATGAAAAAATAATGTCTTTAACTTCCTCATCGGAAACAGCTCTAAAAGACGAAATAATGTCTCTGAAAATTTAGAAATATCAATAATAGTATCTGTTTCTTAAGTTCAATGCAATTTGTTCGATTATATTTTTGAAAAATCACCGAATGTATCTGGTAGCTCTTCTTTTGGAATTTGTGTCCTTGCCGAAAAGTTCATCTGAAAGATTGAAACAATCCTTAGGGTTTTGAATGTCACCAAATTTATTGATGTAATAATTTCGTTTCGCGTTATCACAAAGCTCTTTCACTTTTCTCTTTCGAAGGACGTAAATTTCTTTGTCAACGACAGGCGATGTAAGGTGCCGACACAGAAGTCGCGAATTTAATCCCCACGATGGCCCAGGTTCCCCCCTGTCTATACCTTGTATTTGTCTCTGTCTTTCCCGTGGGGATATTTATTTAATGTCATCATCCTTCATTGTCGTGATTCATGTGAAGTTTGCTTTTAATGGCAGTCCGATAGTTGCCGATGTAAATGTCAGTGACACGAGCCTGCTTTAGGCCAAATTATATTTCTCTCGATTTCTTCTTTTTTTCTCTCATTATGTTTTTGTCTCTCAACATCCGTTGCTTTGGGGTGCATAGTCGGTCAATTAAAATTCAACAGCTACTTTTCTGTTGAAAACAGAAAGATTCGATGAGAGAAACCCTTCGACCTTACCATAGCAGGTGTGATTAGTGTAAATGGTGATTTCATTTTAAACCTCTCACAAAGTCATCATACCTGACCCCTACAACACTAAAAGTTGATTTGATTTGATTTGATTTTGAATTTACCCACATCCACAACTAAGATGATCTCGGGGTTTTTGGTAAGATTTTTTAATGTTGCCGGCTGCCTTGTAAACAGCCAAGGGATCTTTAACGTGCATGAGTGTTGTGATTTGCACACGGGATCTCCTATTTAACGTGTCTCGAATGGGACTAGGTGTCGATCCACCACCTGGACCCAGGGAGGGAGATTTTACTAAAAAATAAACTCTCGAGAAAAAATTCAATCGTCGACGGGGTTTGAAATCAGGACCTCTTGGTTGAGAGACTATTACGTTGCCTGCCGACTATTGAGTTCTCAATGAATGTGGATCAATAAAAAATATTTTAAAAAATAATTTGTTCACTATTGGGAGCCCTACCCTTGTGAAGTATGAAGTTTTAAAGTTCTGCACGTCCTTTTTATCGACAAAAATTGAAGTAATTTCAAAGTGAGACTGTTATCTGTTAGAATGGGTTATTGACATGAATACACAGGGTCAGAGCTATGGAAAATTTCAACAAGATGTGAAATAAATATTCACAGGAGATGGGCTTTGAAACTGGGCCCTCACCCTCAACACATAATATG
Source organism: Doris montereyensis (assembly GCA_037039925.1). Lineage (NCBI taxonomy): Eukaryota > Metazoa > Mollusca > Gastropoda > Nudibranchia > Dorididae > Doris > Doris montereyensis. The sequence goes on along the minus strand of JAXRKP010001346.1, from coordinate 13,197 downwards.
TATGTCTACAATTATGAGTTGGTCAATCTTTGCTCGCCAAAGGCTCTGCTGATATACCACTAAGAGTATTTATATTTTGCACGTAGCCTTTAGATCCTCCCCAGATAGTTTTTGTTTGAGAAAAATGTTCTGTCAAAAATCTTTTTAAGTATCGTTTTCATCCAGCTAGCCCCGCCATTTTGAACAGGCTGTATAATTAAAAAGTTGGATTTAGTAACGTTCACACCCACCTGCGTAAGCTTTCGGTATCACTGACGCGATCTAATAATCGTCCTTGGTATCCTCGGGATGTAACATGCTTGTATATGTATATGTATATGTATATGTATATATATATATATATATATATATATATATATATATATATATATAATGAAATCTCATGACGTTTTGGTGACAGATTGACCTTTAGGGTCGACCTCCACTTCCCATATATATACGTATATCACAACACGACAACATTAACGAAAGACTTAAAGACAACGCATTCTTGGAACAATCATAATAATACTTTATATTCTCATGTTATTTATTCGTATAAATGTTGTTATTGTACTTACTATATTTGCACGTGAAAACAAACTTGAAGCAAACACGACTCACATTCATAAACATTATCATGTAGTGGATTATATTTATTTCATAATAAGACTTATTATCACAGGAGGCACTGTGGCGAAATCGTAGTGTTATGAGTTTGTAATTACGACGACACTGGTTTAAACCCAAGGCTTGCCCATCACAACGTTACATTCTACTTTCCTCACTTAACTCACGTGTGAATAAGTGTAACCAGCTATACGTAGAGAACTAGATCTATCTTGTCAGAGCGTTAGTACAAAGCGCTCCCCAGAGAGTTGAGAAGGACGTTGAATGAAATGGTCTGCTGGGGGAGATAAATGATGTACACCAGTCGATGTGATGCATGTATTTTATGGGGAGGAGGAGGAGGAGGAGGAGAGGGGATACGATTATAACTACATCAAGTTATCGGCTTTTTATCATCACACACGACTCTTGTTGTCCCTATCGTACCTTCATAAAACATATAAGACGATTGAAAAATACGGTTAATATTAATGGATTAGATATTGATTGTGAGATAATACATTGCGTCATTGTGTCGCGAAATCTCATGACGTTTTGGTGACAGATTGATCTTTAGGGTCGACCTCCACTTCCCAATGCTTTTTCTTCCATCTCTGAGACCGGACTACATAGGGCGTTGGTCCCTATGGCAACGAAAACATGGCTGACAGCGTTGACACCAGTACGGAGACGATCTCTGATTCCAATTAAACAAAAATCCATGGGTGACGGGATGGTAGGCCGGGTGTGGTGGTGGGGGGGGGGACGGGAAGGTATGGGAGGAGAGTCAGAGAGAAGTTTGAGTCACCAGACAGAGTCGCAGTCGACAAGCCGTTGAAAGAGATCGTGTATACACAGACTCATAGCGATTCTCCAGTTAAAACGACTGAAACAACTATTGGGTTTGTTGATCTGAGTCGTTTCTACAGTTTTTTTTAAACCAAACACATTCCGTACACCACCCCCCCCCCTTGTATTGTTATCATTCGGCCATCTTGACACAACTTAACTCTTCAACACGCTCTAACCATCTTGTACCAGGATCTCCATTCTGTCTCTTTCCCTCGACGCTATTATCAACATACAAACTAACGAACTAATTACTGCTACTACCGAAATCCAACAAAACCTAACATCTGCTATTACACACTAACATACTAATAACTAAAAACAGAACATAACTCCAACTATTAATCAACTAAAAAAGCAAACAAAACACAACACTACGCACAGAACTAACTCTGTCCCTGTCTCCTCGTTTCATGTCCTCCTGCTGTCCTGTCCTGTCCTGTCTGCCTCTCTCTCCTCTCTCCTGCTCATCCTCTCTACTTCTCTCTCTTTAGCTTTAACTCTCTCTCTCGTCTCTCTCTCTCTCTCTCTCTCTCGCTCTCATCTCTCCCATCTTCTCCAACTGCCTCATCCTCTTCTCAAGAGTCCTCTCGTCTCATCTCCTCACTCACTTCTTCTCATCTCTCGCTCTTCTCCTCATCACTAATCCCCCCCATACCTCTCCTTCTACTTCTCTCTCCTCATGACTCGACTCTCATCTCTCTCTCATCTCTCTCTTAGCTGTCTCTCGTCTCCATCCTCCTCATCTCTCTCTCTCGTGACTCCTCGCTCTCGCTCTCTCTCTCTCTCTCTCCTCATCTCTCCTCTCGTGAATGCTTGCTTTTATTGAATGATCGAGACTACTATTTTGTATGATGGCATCTGTTTTATGTAAAATGTTTTAGCGATAGCATGCCATGGTCTGTCTAATCATTTGCTTGTAATAGCGCCTTGAGCCTCCATTCTGAGGCGAAGGCGCAATATAACTATATTCTTCTTAATCTTATCTTCTCCTGTCTCTGTCTCACTGTCTCTCTCTCTCTCTTTCTCTCTCTCACTCTCCTCGTTCTCGACTCTCTCGCTCTCTCCTCTATCTCTCTCTCTCATCTCTCTTTCGTTCTCTTACAAATTGCCTTACTGTTCCACTCCCATTTTTTCAAAATTCGCATAACGTCTTCAAACTGATCGATTTCGTGACTAGCTGACCTGACTTTTTTTAAACCCAGGAGAAAACGTGTTTCTTCCTTCATCTCACCATTGGTTGGATGACTGCAAAGATCACCAGGTAATGACACCCTCGCGATAGATAACGGTTTGTATGATGTCAACATCCAGCTAAGTGGTACCATGTCGCTTGCACTAAAAGTTCTGTCACGCTGAGGATCGTATGAAAGTAAGGAACAATGAAACAGCGTGGTTATTGAACTTCTTACTAGATCTCTTATCCACCACAGCAGCTGCTAACATGACTAGAAATAAGAGATCATGGAGGTTTATTATTACATAGATTTATGGGTTTCTAGCTTCATTAGTTATGTTGGAAATTACACCCTAGCCTCTCTCGATGGTACTTTGTACCCCCTGAACGCAATCGCAATCAGCGAGTTTCTTGGCTGTAACGAGAATCCGTCCTCCTATCTCCAGGAGACGTGGTGGTCCAGAGGCAAGGTGTCAGCCTCTCAACTCAAAGATTGGTGGTTTAATGCCCGGCCGACTGTTGTAATTTTCTTTTTCGGAGTAAAATCTACTCCTCCCCACCCCCGCCCCTCCTGATGCAGGTAGGTGGATCGACGCTGGTCCCATCGGAGACGGACGATAAAAGGAGACACCGTGTACAGATTACACGCATTCTGTACACGTTGAAGGTCCCTTGGCTATTTACCAAGCAGTTCGTGCAAAATTAAAAAACCTTATCAAAACCACTGAGATCGCCTCAGTTGTGGATGTGGGTAAATCAAATTAAAAGCCTACCTCCACTCCCATTTAGGGCTTGAATCCATCTGCAAAATACGTACGTACTGCTGAGTCGTTTGGACCTATCGTTTTGAATTAAGGGCGGAAGTCTAGCTGCTGGAATCTCGTGGCGGAAGCCGTTTAGCGTGAGTAGCATGTCCCAACTACCAACTTAAAGAAAATATATTAATTTACTAACGTTTTAATTACAACAACAGAAAAAGAAGCGAAGGTTTTTTATTTTTTCGCGATGGTTTTGCTAACTTTGAGGTCTTGCATTAAAAAGTGTATGTGTTTGGGTTGTTTTTTTTAACGGAGTTGATTTTCAATGAGTTAAACAAACCTCTGGCAGGCCTCTTAGCTGATGATGCATCTCTCTGTACTACCAACAACCGACGTAAATTATTATAGAACATGCCGTACTCAAAACGACACGTCCTTTTAGTGGTTCAGTCATGTTGATTACGTTGACTCACACCTTTTCTTGTCTCAAAGAGTAATCAATCGATTGCGTTACTTTCTCTTCAAGACTTTAGTCGAGACTGATGGATTTTGGATGTGTTGAGTCAGTCAGGGGGGACATATATGGCTTTAACTCCAACCCTTCTCGTCCAACCTTAGCCCTCTGCATCCCCTCCACATACACACACACACACACACACACACACACACACACACACGTTTTTTTCCCTTCAATGCGTTTCCCACCCTTCCTTACGAGAAGATAAACAATAGTCTACGTTTGTCTAAAAAACCCAACCAAAACCCAACTTTGATGAGTAGACCAAGGGGATCCAACAGTGTAGCTTATCCAGTTGTTGACTTGCCATACATGTAACAATGTCACCTTGTGGTCGTAAATGAAGATTAAACTAGAGTGTAAATGCAATACCGGGTAGTATAAAGATATGAAGATGAGAAAGAAAAGACAGAAATATATATATATATATATATATATATATATATATATATATATATATATATATATATATATATATATATATATATATATATATATTTATATATATATATATATATATTTATTTTTTTAGAACTGAATCCGTCAGAGAAAAAAAAGATGATTATGAAAATGTCTTAATGTTCTTTGCATGCAGTGGTCAGACAAATTATATAATCATGCCTACTCTCCCCTATTTGTGTCTTAGTATAATAAGATTGTCTGTTCCACGTTCATTCAAACCTGAAAACTACGTGTTCGCGTGCAAAGAGCCATTAGGGCACAGATCTAGACAGGGTGCTTATAATATTATTATTATTATTATTATTATTATTATTATTATTATTATTATTATTATTATTATTATTATGTCTATTATGTCTATTATGTCTATTATCTTTATTTATTTACCATGCTTCCTTAAATGTTTTCTCCTTATGCCGTTTCAATGTTGTCGGGCGGAAAAAAAGAAAAGAAAGAAGAATGCAAGCCGTTATATGCGTGTTGTTCATTAACGCTTTCTCTTTTCTTTTTCTTTCTTCTTTTTTTCTTTTCTTTTCTATTTGTTGTTGTATTTCATTGCGCGAAGAAATGTTCCATGGAGACATTATTGCGTTAACACTCATCAAGAGATTTTTTCATCACTTACTCGTTTTTTTCAGAGAGTTTAATTATTGATGTTTAAACATTCCATCGCTCAACGCCATTACTGATTAAATTTCCTTGCTTTTCTGGTCGTCGTTGCTGGTGTATCTATTACGTCTTTCTTTATATAGCCCTACTTGGTGTGATAATTTCATAATATTTCTCGAAGCTCTCCATTTTTCTTCTTATCGCTCCTGACCGTCCACCCATGTTGATTTTTCGACCACCTATCCCAACGTTCAACTCCATTGACTGTAGCTGCCAAGAATCTAAAGATCCTAATTTCGCCTTATTTTTTGTTGTTGCTTTTTCTTCCTCATCACCCCTACCCCCACCTACCCCCACCCCCACACCTACCCACCCCACCCCCACCGCAATACATTAAGGCTAATTCCTAAGGGGTTTCCCACGATTCCTAATAGGAGATTGCGACATTGGGGATTTTTCAAAAGCCCAAAATTGGACGTGGTTGGAGGTGGCACTCGTATACAAAATTACAACAAGCCTTGTGAAAAAAAAAGATAAAAGATAAAGATGGATTTACAGACCGTATCCCCGCAACAAGTGCAGGCTCACCGACTTCACTTATTTATCCTCCAGCGAGCAGACCATTTCATCAAAGTCCATCTCAACTCTCCGGGAGGGGGCGTACTTTACACTGCACAAGCCTAATAGGCGTTTCTTACTAACACTCTGACAAGATCTTCCTCTACCTATAGCTCTGT